>JAHPZR010050669.1:0-18141 GCA_019787425.1 Platygyra sinensis | reverse complement strand
GTAAATTCAACACACCACTGTCATCACACCATGGCTTCGGCTGACTCAAAGTTTGAGGATTTTTGTCTGCAGTGTATTCATTTTGAATAATAAAAATGTTAACGCACTCATTACTCGTGAATTATCGGGATTTACGTGCACTCGTTTACTGGCAATAAACTTGAAATTTTCAATACCGCACAAGGCCGCCAAGTGAGGTATTGAAAATTCCAAGTTTATTGTTTATTTTTTTTAATTGAAGGTTGAATGTTAGAAGGTTGAATTGAAATTTCTTGTTTATTGTTAGTGAACTCGTGCAGGTAAATCCCAATAATTCACTTGCTAAATGCGCTTACCTGTAATTATACCATTTGGGACATTATACAGATAAACAAATACACATGCAGCTGAGATTACAATAGGAAATAACATACAATGTAGGTGTGGTCCAAGCACATAGGTAGGTTTTTTCAGCTAAGTAGGACAGCTCATAGGTGAAAATAGGTACTATAGTTAGGTTATGTTATAATCATTATAGCAACTCCCAGACAAGGTAGGAGAAATAATCCAATATGTGTGTTCATTGTCACGCAATAAAAAATAATATAAAATAAAAACCCATTCAGTGGATAAAGCCAAGACATTTTGCTATTATAGAAGATAAATAAAGATAACAGTTCTCTAAGTTTACAGTGTGTGTGTTGTCCCAAAGCTGAGATATTAATTTTGTTAAAATGTTCTGCATAAAATTATAGAGCCTGGTATGGTCATTGGAGCAACATGTTGGTGGACCTCCTTATTCCTCCAATATGGCGGCCTGTAGTGTAAACACGTGGAACTTACTTTGGCTATCCAGGCAACTGATTATCTGAACCGAACCAAAAAACATTTACAAAAGCACTTTGCTTAATACTTAACTCCAAAAATGGCTAAAAATCATGAGATAAGTGTATAGTTTTGACTAAAAACGATCTTAGCTTTACGTCATGCACCCGACTATAACTTCAAAATTCAAAACGTGCTGATTTCCAAACGAAGGACGCTATTGAGCTGGTAAGTTGTAAGCAAATAAACTATAATGCCTCTGAAGTTTTCATGATGTCACATGCACACACTATAATGGCAACATCCAGTTCAAATGGGAAGACTTTTACATGTAATCACACCTTATCTTCCCCATCAAGTCAGGATCTTCAACCCCAGCACTTAACATCCATTCAATACTGCTGAAGTCCTGGTCTGTGCCAGTAGCAGCTCCTCCCACAGCACCCTCAAGCTCTTCAGGCTCATCACTGCTTTGAACAGGTACACTGAGTTGCTCACTTCCAGTGTGGGTTTGTGGAACATTTTCTGGTCTATCTGTCTCATTCAGGGAAGGCTGGAAGACATCCAAAAATAGTATACAATCATGGTATCAAAAAACTGCCCAATCATTGGTGAACACGTTGGTATTATTTTTGTGACACAATACATGTAGGTTACCATAGCAACACTATAACCTGCTAAAAACACCCTTAATTTCAGCTTTAAGCGCTTATATTTCAAAAACAGCATGGTGAAATTTTTTCTTATTGTGGAATTTTGATAAGCAGCATAAGATGCAACTTTTGGCAAAGTTTAAAAAATTCTGTACCTGGGGTTTAGAGCCATGTTAAATTTTCGAAAATTTAAGGTGGCTCTGAACCTGTATTATGCAATACTTGTGTGCATGCTGAATTGCGTTAGCAAGAGTGTGTGCGAAAACTATGTTCAGCCACCTTAAATGCAATACTGTCTTCACAAATACAGCTTGGTGTATGTTTACAGAGTAAACCATTTTTCCTACCTGATAATGGCCAATAAGGTCTCTTAACTGATTCAGTCTATCCCTCACTTCTTGCAGCTTCCTGTTAATAAAACAATAATTCAGTTAAATACAGCAATGCATACTGTATTTCCTGACTATATACTTATTTTTTAATACATGCAAATGGTGGTCACACAACCAGTTTAACTTTTTAGTAACAGTACCACCTGAAACTATTTCCCCTTTTACCGAGGTTTTGCTGTGGCCGATTCGCAGATTAACACCGCGTTCTTGCCTTGGCAATGACGCGGCGTGCCGAAATTTTACTGAGGTTTTACCTAGGTTTGCTGGGACAAACGGTATTTAGGGGGAACCAGCTACTGTTTGTATTTTTAATTCACATATTGTTTAATTGTTAACTAGCTATTTACCATTACAGTACAAATAAACATTGCTGCTGTTAATCATTGTTGTTGTTGTACAGGGTACTGCATGTAGTATCAAATTCTAAATCACTTGACCCACTGTGATTACTGACTATAGTATCATGACTATACAGTGTATATGATTACTGACTATGGTATTAAATTCTAACTCACTTGTCTAAGAATTTTGGAATAGATTTACACTGTAGGAAAGGAAGAAGAGTATCTTCAATTATCCTTGTCAGCAAGGGTTGTTCCTTACTTGAGTTTTTCATGGACCTCCAGAGCCTCCAAGATCCGTTCATCATCAAGTTTTTGTGATGTAGTGGCCAGTGGTTCATCCTCCTCTTGCTTAGACTCATTGACACTGGGATTAGTCACACCACCAGCCTCTAAGGTTTCTATGAAGGATAGTGAAGTGAATATCATTGATGCTTACTGTTAATTCACATTCTTTTCCTAATTCGGTATTTAGACTGTGCTACAGAGAGCTGCCATCAATAAGAATAACATGGGCATGATACCTTTTCTAAGTTGTGCTTCTTTCAGTGACTGCAATTCTCTCAACAAGGTGTCCATCTGCTCTTTCTTTGCCTCTAAAACCATCAGCTTGTTCTCAAGCTCCAATCTCTCTTGAGTGGCATTTGCAAGAGCTAAGGCTGCCTCCTAGGATTGAAATTCAGTATTGTCATAACCCCTTCTCAAATAACTCAGTAACACACATCACTTGCCAGAACCCATCCATATACAGCACTTGTATACATGTAGTATACAGTGACGCATCACGTTCGACTTTAGGGTCAGGGGACAGTTTTTATTTCTTCATAATTCCCATGGGTCAATTATGGGTGGGCAAAGACGAAGCAAAAAGCCATAAATTGTAATAAACAACTTACTAAACTCAAAAGTTTGATCTTTACAGGAAAATCTCAAACCTCAGCCTTGCTATATTGACCAAGCCATGCTCACTATCATTCCGTAAATACAGCAAGGTCTTAGTTTGAGACTATCCTGCAATGACCTTTTGTTTTCTTTCCATATCCATTCAGTTGCATCTCACAATTTTGCTTCATGGTTGTGAGCTCATTTAACAAAAAAAGCAGACACAAAACAAAATCAAAACCATCACTGTGTTAATGATAATCTTTATCCTAACACTTTGCAATACAACATTTCCCTTTTATTTAAACTGTAGACACCTTGCTTAAGTTGACAGTGACAGAAGAAGGTTCACAAAATAAAACCAAACCTCATTGTCTGCAACCTCTGCACCAGTCTCAGGATTCACAGGCTGCATGTACCAGAAAGAGAAAAGTATTTTATAACAACATGCATGAACACTGTCTATATACTGCTGTTTGTACATGTGTACAGTACAAGTACATGAAACTGATTATCTGAACCAAGAATTACATAAGTTTAACAACATAATGGTACACAAATAAAGCCAACCTAACTTAACTACTTCTACAGTAGCTACATGTTCAATGCTTATACATGTAAATGATCACCAAAACGTACATGCACAGTTACTTGATCTGATGTTGTTTGCAGGGGCTGGTTTGTTCTCTTTGTCCTATGGTTCTCTCTTTCATCAGTTTCTTTTTCATCCCCAGAATCAGCTGCCCTCCACTAAGAACATAGAAAAAAATGGTGGCATTATGCTTACATTGAACAATATCATGCAATGTAAATATAATTATGATCTAGTCTAACGCACTGAAAAAGTGTTTGATTAATAGGATTAATTGGCAACACAAACCAGTAGGAGGAGAGGGAACATGAAGGGAGGACAGAGGCAGAGGTACCTGTGATATGTACATGTAGTCTAATCACCTTAAACGATCCCAAAAAGAGTGGGCAATAATACCATCTCTGAAACATGTCTGGGCCTGTAGTTTTATTATCAAAGCAAAAAGGTCTGCTATCACCATGTCACGCTCACAGGACAATTTTTCTTATTCTAGAAATGTAGAAGTGTAATTACGAGTGCCCATGCAGTAAGTATCTTTGATATAATTTAATCAGACACTTTTTACACAGGTTTAAAGACATGCACATAATTAATATTACAACCGACATGCACTGCGTCATAAAGTGGTGATAAAGAAAGCAGCATTAACACTTTCTCACAAAACTGTTTGTGAGAAGGATAGGTACACTGTATATTCAGTATGATGCAGATTTCATTGTGAATATCTGACACAGAAAGATGAAGGAAAGATAAAGCATCATCCTTGAACTATTACATATTAAATTATTGTCCTTGCGCAGCATAGACATAAAAGACTTTCAATAAATACAACCAAAGTTCATGTGCATGTATACTGCACATTCTACCTTCTCTTTATGCTTCCTAAGGAGGTTTACAAGTTCCAGTTCTTCTGGTGTGAATCGACTGTCATCTGAGAACAAACTAGCACCTGATCTCTAAAGCAAACATATACGTACATGTAACTACAAGTTGAAATTTACTAGATTTTAGCAGGACTAGTTACTACATTATTACAGTGCAACCCCGCTCTACGGGCACCCGCTTAATACGGACAACCGCTTTATACAAACAGTTTCGTTTGTCCCGACAAAAAGCTTGTATGTTTTCTCTAAAATTAACCTGCTTTATATGGACACTTTTCTGTGTGCTGAGTCACAAACTCTCATATACATTTGTATTGTCAACCCCGCTTTATGGACACTGCCATCTGCACACTGTCTATTTTCATGGTAACAATTATGTGATCACTGTAAACATTGTACCCTGTTTAAATAATGACAGATTTTTATGTGTGAATAAAATTTTATTACAGAACCGTGCTAAAAACAGCAACGAAGTAAAGTCACAGATCCACTGTCACGCTTGTTTCAATTACAACACTCTACGAAAATTAAAAGATTTTACTCTGAGACTATAATTAATAAATGATCGCCAGGTTTCCTTAGGATGAACTTGTTGCTGTTACAGTTAAGAAATTAAACAACGTTTTCTCGTAAAATTTCTGCTTTGGTCTTTATATCGATAAAACATGTGCTCCTGACGTTTTCTCTGAGAGCCCGCTTAATACGGACACCCAGATAATACGGACACTATGGCACGTCCCTTTGGTGTCCGTATTAACCTGGTTTCACTGTAATGTGCAAATTCCATAAAATGATCAAATGAGCAAAGTGTTTACAAAATATTAACAAAACCTTAGGGACATCACAAAGATAAAAGTTAACTACATAGCTTGCACCTCAGGTATTGTGTCAGGATGCGATGATGTTTGAGAAACTGCTACTAAACTTCTGCTTTGATCATCATCTTCCCCACCAATAGCTCCAACTTCACCAGACACTTGCCGGCCCTTGGAAAATTAAAACAAAAAATGTCCCAGAGGGGAGATGGCAAACAAAACATTAGTTTGAATTCAAGACTGGGTTTGCATCAGCAACAAGTACTAAACATAATAGTTATTGTATTTGCACCAACAATTAGCCAAGACTAGCCAAGGACAATGTATCATCACAAGTAGTAATTAACTGACAACTTTTATTGTCAATTAAAGGAAATGTTTGAGAACAGTACACTAATTTCATGGAGTATATTTTCTATAATCAGGTATTGATTCCTTCTTGAACTGTGTCCTTTTATTATTTGCAGAATGAGAGGTCTGCTTTGGTCCAGTGCTTGGTAAGACTCCAAAAAAATCATTCTGAAGAGAAGTGTGTAATATTAAAAACAAGTAGAATAAAAAACAAACTGCCATCTCCTCTTCAGTTCTGAAACTGGCCCAGAGTCAATTTGTTTTTCATTTGGGTGGTTGAAAAATAGTTTTAGTTGAGTGAAAATGTCTTCTATTTTCCATCCAAAGCCAGTCAAACTGAAAGTTTTGTTAATAACTTCCTTTATCAGTTTCTTTTTAATGTCATTAAAAATATTTATTTGGACACCAGCGCCTAAGTACACGTAAGCTCATGTTTCTACCAGAAAAATTGTATGTTTTGACCAAGATCATCACAAGAATTTAGTCGCTGGCAAGGGCTTCGTTTTTGTCATAGAAATATACAGATTCTTCCACAGCTGTCATGCAATTAGGTCGAGTTTGTTTTTTATACAATGAAACTGGTACATGCTTGCCACAAAAAAAAAAAAATTACTGCAATTTTAAGAAAAACAGCGTTTTCATGCTGAATAGGGCTATTTTCAGTTGTAGAAAGAAAAGAATTTGATCAGGGCAGGTTTTGATCAGGTCCTATGTAACCAAATTTTCTGAACTATGATGAGGCATCACATAATCAACAATTGAACCAATGCTATAATTTTTTTATTTTCATCAAGCTTCATCCAAACTCTTTAATTTATTTCATCCATGTGCCTAAAATTTAATCATTTAAAAATTTATTTAGCAGACAGCTTGCCTGGATTCTAGCCTGTGGGGCAAGTGAAGAGACATGGTTACTTGACCGAGAGGAAAATTTCCTTGTCCGGGATGAGAAGACTGGGGTTTTTTCAAGCAATGTGGTCGAGTCTGGAATTTCAACTCTTATTCATTTTAAATTTTGTGTACATGTAGACATACATTGTACAGTACCTCTTCCTCAGCTTCAGCTAAACGTATCTCTGCATCACGCTGCAGAGTCAGCAGAGCAGCTTGTCTAGTCTGTAACTCCTTTAGCTGTCAAAACAATCAACCACCACAGCTTTAACAAGTTAGTCAAAAATCAAGCACCTTGATCCTCTCTGCATAAGACAGACCTAATGCAGTATCAGAAGTTCTTAACATGCCCTTTGAACTAAAAAAGATCTTAAGCTTCTTAAACAATACTAATGTACATGCATGACACACACGTACTGTTGGATATAAAAATAATTATTTTTAATGTGGCTAAATATAATTTAGGCAAAGTTAAACTCGAACTAATGCAGTCAGTGGTTGCACCCTTCACAGTACATGACCTGCGGGGTGGCCCTTTGGAGATTTGCAAGGCTTTCGTGTCGTGTTGCCTTTCTTGTGCATTGCTGCTTGTTGATCTTTGCGGATCAATTGCTCTCTGTCAGCAAATCTTTGTGGATTCTTGTCCCTTCCCTTCCCTCCCGCTTGGTTGGTCTCTAGGTAAGTATGGGTCAGGCAAGTTGTTTCCACTGATTATTCAGTGTGACAGTCCTAGTTAGCGGCTGCTTGTTGGGGTGGTTCCCCCTTCCAGGGTTGCCATGGATACCTCCCCTTTGGCTTATGGCTTCTGTTCCCCACTAACCTTTTAGGCACCTGTTCCCAAGGTCATTGATTCGTGATGAGTTTAACAGATGCAAATTCTCATCACACAGAATGAGGATGAAGGAAATTGTAAATTAAAAGAAAACATTGGAACCAGCATGGTACATAATATATTTACTGTTCTACTTTGAACTTTAAGTCCAAATGACAAAACAAATACTTATACAGGCATATAATTACATAATTTAGAAAACAGTGCTAAGAAAATATGCATGCTTATTGGCTGAAAATCATGTTTCTACAACTCGATGGAGCTAACAAGTTTTTTTCCTTTTTCTCGTCCCGGTGTTTTCTAAACTTGAGGGAATAGAAAACATGTACACAAATGTACTTTGTGTTTCTATTGAGTTATAGCAACACTCGTGAAAGTTTGGGAGGACTCGAAAAAGCGGGGGAAAAAAAAAGGTTCCCAAAGCATAAATTTTCTCATTCTCCCAAACTTCCACTCGTGTTTCTATTTAACAAAATTAATAGATTCCATGTTGCCGTGTCTGTTCAGTAATAGATCACAGATGACATCAAAATGTGGTAAGAAAAAACGTGGCACACAAGGCGTAGCTGAGTGTGTGTGTTCTTACCACATCTTGATGTCTTCTGTGATCTATTACTGAACAGGCGCACAGCAACATGGAATCTATTTGTTTTATATAATAACAAAACAAACTACTAGAGATAAAGCTTTTTTATTTCAAAATATTTTAACATACGCGAAAACTGGCCTTTGCCCCGCCTTTACCGCGCCTTTGCTCACTTTGGTGAACACAAAGAAAAAGCCATTTGACGTGATCTATCATCTATACAAAATTAAGCAATTTCATTGGTTACTATGCGTAGAAAAATTTGTGATTGGTTGAGAAAAATCACGCCACTGTCAAACCCGACTCGAGTGTTGTTCTCATGGAATGAAAACTTACAGGGAAAGCAGAATTGAACTGCAAAATCTACAAATCTTGAAAAATACTGGAAAAATCAAGTCAGTTTTTGTCATCGTAGCATCCCTCTAAGCTCAAAAGCTTGGACGTTGCCTTGGAAATTACAGGAGTTGAAAAAATACCCTTGGAAAACTAGTGGTTGCAGTCAAAAACTAGTGGTTGCATTAGCCCTTCGTCTGAGACACATTTTAGCTGCGATACTGTAGACTGTGAACTGTGGTTAGCTATACGTAGCTCGCTGCTGTGCCCTGAAACGGACAGGAACATTTGCATTGGAAAGCAAGGTTATGTGTTTATTTTATCTGACTTTGAGAAGTGATGTTTTGATGTTTCATTCCTGACATCAATCAGTGTGTCAACAGTTGCTTGACACTGGGAATAGTTGAATTTTTTAAATAAATTAATCTCAGAAACTCGGCTTACCAAGACAAAGTTTGTGCGTGGTTTAGTCTCCCTCGACTGCCGACTGAGACTGCTAGAAAATTATTTCTGTATCATTGTCTAAAAGAAACGGCTTTATCTTTCATTTTCTGGCTTCTTGAACCTGTTCAATGCCTCAGCAAGACTTTTTTTGTACCTTATCTATTGCCCAGTCACATAAATTTTATCCTAATTCTCAAAACTTTCCGCCATTTTAAAACAGCAGAGGGAAAAACTTTGAAATGATGACATCCATTGTGCATCTGTCCTCTAATAGATCATAGGTGAGAACCAATCAAAATGCGAAAATAACTTGGGTTTTTTATATAAACTCGATAAAAACACGGTACATGTTTTCTATTCCTTAAACACATAATTATTTTGCTTGTGCAATTCTTTATAAGTGAACACAGTGTACATGGAACGTTTCTTGGAGTTTTCAAGACAACACCAACTAGTGTTGACTCTTCTGGTAACACAAGACAGTTATTAATTATTCGTTTTACAACTCTTGGATAAAGAAACACAAAGGAACAATGCAGGAGTCATGTGACACCACAAAATTAATACTACCACCAGGTACCCACGGGGTACACAGGGTTGTATATAAGAGCCGGCAGCCGGTGAAGTTCGCCGGCTTCTCTGCCAGGTTTTGCCAGCTACTTTCATTGCCTCGCGAATCAAGATTTGTCGAGGAAATGATGTTTACTAGGGCTAAATTACTAAGTTTGGCTCAATAAAAAAAAAAATTGCAATGCCTATCTTTTCTGAAAACATATAATGGACTTCTGACCCCAGGGCAGTTTAAAAACGTTATGCTTGAGACTGTCTCGAACAAATCTTTCAGTTTCTGCGGTGGCGGGAAAGTACGAACAATTTGTTGTCCGCCATATTGGATTTCGATACATGAATGCATAATTAGTGCGAGCAGGACACTGGGAAATAGTAGTCTTCGTGCGCGAAAATGACTGACCAGCGAGGTCAAACTTCAAGGAAAACGAAAACCAAAAGAGACAACTGCAAGTGAAGGTATGTACCCACCTTTGAAAATATGTCCAAGAAAATAAATATTAATTCGCCAACCATCAACCAAAACATTCAAGGGCACAATAATTCGATCTTCACAGTATCTTCAATACAAATCATAGCTATAGTTTTAATCTTTTTGTAAGCTTTAGCATCATTGCTTAATTGAAAGAAAACGTCAAAAGTTTAATTTACTACTCCTTCTGAGAAGAAACGTAGAGCTTTATTGACTTCCGTCATATCACCGTGAATGGGAAATTTTGTTTGTCGCTTATTGCATATGCTGTCAACAGCGGCCACGATCAAGGTGTGTGTTCTTTATCAGCAGTGGCCTTTGCCTCGTTAACTTTCTGGCACGTACAATTTTCGACATATAGCCCCAAGGTTACCGGTGTAGATTAATCTGATCCATAATTTGAACTTCCTTTTGACATACGCTTATTTTATTATTCTTTTTTTCATTTAAAATATCAGATTCTAGCTCAAGCAGTGCGCTTGTGTCAGCTGGTGCTTATATTCATTCCTTTAATGTCTGAGTTTCATGGCCCAAAATGCCAGGAAATGCGTTTTCCAGCTTTCCAGTTTTCAAAAATTTCTACTTTCTACCGTCTACTTTTCACAAAACTCCGGCTACTGAAAAACTTACATACAACCCTGGGTACAAGCCAAGTCTGTTTATCTGTCAATTTGTCTATAATTTTAGAAAACAGCTCTAAGAACATACATGCGCTGATTGGTTAAAAATTGTGTTTCAATCTATAACTTGATGGAAACACACAACTGTAGCATGACCTGTCGACAAAATGATGGCATGAGCAAAGAGAATTTACATTTTGATGATCAAAGTAAAGAAGTTGTTTCTCCTTTTTAGGTGGTGGTGTTTTCGAAAAGAAGTAGAAAGCAAGTTCTCCGTGTTTCTATTGAGTTACGCAAATGCTCGTGAAAGTTTGGGAGGACTCGAAAAAGCTTTGGAAACACTCACCTATGGCTCATGTTCCCACAACATTTCTCTTTCTCCCAAACTTCCACTCATGTTTCTATGACTCGAAAGAAACATGGTACATATACATGTTTTCTTTCTTAAATGTACAGGTTGTAGTAGAACGCATACAACTGCACATAATGTATGAGTAAAACATGTTCGTTTTCTGTGAGGGTATTATTCACCCTGAATTTTGTTGCACACAGCACAGCTTAAAATAATTTAATGTCTCTCATCTCAATAATTTTGTCACAAGATAAGAATTGCATCTTGCAATCAGACACCTCCTAGTGGATATCTTGGGGGCAATACTCTTGCTTTGGGACAATAGTCTTCTTTAAAGAGAACCAGCAAAGTAAACATTTTGGAATAAATTACAAGCAGTTGACTCACAAGAACATCAACTGAAATGTATTTATTCTTTGGTTCTGTACCTGCTGTTGTTGTTCTAACATCTTTTTCAATAAAGCATGCTGTTGCCGCAGTCCTTGAAGTTCTTCATCTCTTATAGATGCTGATTCACTCTGTATCCAAAAATAAAAAAAAATGACAAGGTATCTGCTAAAGATAAAATTATAGCTCGACAAATGATTTATGCAAATGTCGCTGAAATTGAAGTATTTTTTAATCGTAATGTTTTCTGTAAAAAATTGTAGTGATTTTAACAATGGCATCATGTGAATTAAAACTATTCAAAACAATATAACCATTCTACTGAATTCTGTATTGAAAATCAACAGCCATACCTTCTCTTCTTCTGTCAAAGACTGCAGACTCAAGGAAGGTGTGTTATCTAATGTAGAATCATGTTCCACAGCCTTCAAAAATTGAAAAAAATAAGCAAAATCACTTCATGTAAAACATAACGATGTTGTACACAGCTACATGGACACGATGATTTATGAAAACATGCATGCATGCCAAGTGAAACCTTTGTAAAGGTACTTTGCACCTTTCATTGCAATATGTAATTTAGTTCAGCATGCGTATTTTCTTAGGACTGTTTTCTAAATGTATATGGAGACACAAAAAGTACAGTATGATAGTTAAACAGAAGGATTCAAACTTGCCTATACTATTAGACCAAAAGATAGGTGTGGGTGTAAATGAAGTTGTTTTCAGTGCTTAAGAGGCTGTCTCACCAAGAACTACCCACTCAATTTCGTTTGAAAAATAATTTTGCCTGAAACTCTGGCAACTGAAAGACTTTACCAAGGTTAGAATAAAACAAGATTTCTTTTGATTCGAAATGATTTTCTAGCCGCGTCAGGAGCCATTTAATATTTCGCCTCGTCAAGGCCTGTCACGCTGTCTCTAAAACATAAAATTGGCATTTTTCCTGACACCGTAAAATATTTCATTCGCAACATCTAGTATTGAGCCTTATATCATTTTGCTCATAAACCTTTCTAGTTTTCCGAGATACTAACCAATTTTGTCTCAATTTAAGTGGCAAGACGAAATCAAGCATATTACTGAACACTATTATTCGCCATCGAACGATGGGTGGAAATGGCCTTCATTTAGAAGCTAATTTTTAAAATTTGGGACCTAGCTGAAACCTCTAGTCTACACAGCTGCAAAGTGTAGTCCTTTATCGGCAAAAATATGCAAAAACCCCTGTACGATTTCAGTCTTTCAAAAGTTACAGCCGTTTGTATCAGCGCATGTACGAGCATTTCCGACATTCAAGCCTATATCAAAATCGACCTATCCGAGCAGATTTTATTAGCTTACCTGCTTCGAAACTTGGTTTTATTTCCAACTTTAGACACTTTCCAAGTCTTCACGTTGCTGAATCAGTCACTTGCAGTTCCAGTAAATTGGTAGGTTTTGCCTTCGAAACTTGAGCACGGCTACATCGAGTTTCTTGGAAGCGAACAAAGCTCAACTCCATGGGCTAAAATACCCTATCAAAACATCGTTTCAGAGCTGGATTTCATCAAGAATCGATCAGATAACAAACTAATCAAGTCTGGTATCAAGGAGAAAATCAAGCTTTGAAGGCTTAAATTTAAAGAAATCACCCTGTGTAGTTCGCTGGAAGAGGGTATCGATGTGATGTTGTTTTCACGGAGGTCCGCACAAAAGGTACCTTTGTTGGTAGGTACCCTTAAGTAAGATTATTAAGGTGTATCATAATAGGAATTTTCTATTTCCCTGTATTTACTTGATGTATTCCTAATGCATTCCCTTGCATTATTATCTTGTTTTCGCTAATGTATTCTCCTGCATCCTCTTGTATTCCCTTGTATTCTCCTGTATTCCCTGGTATTCTCTCATATTGTCCTGTACCCTTGCAATCATTTGTGAACCCTTGTATACCTATGTGATCCCCAGTAAACCCTTGTAATCCCCCGTAAACCCTTGTATACCCTTTTTATCCTCTGTAATCCCTTAAAAACCCCTGTAGTCCATTGCAATTCCTTGTATACCCTTGTATACCTCTGTAATCGCCTTGTATACCCTTGTATGCCCTGTAATCCTCTTGTATATTCTTGTACACCCATATAATCCCTTTTATACTCCTGTAATCCATTGCATACCCCTGTAATCCCATGTAAACCCTTGTACACCCTTGCAAATCCTTGCATACCCCTGTTATCCCTTGTATACCCCTGTGATCCCATGTAATTCCATGTAACCTTTTTTATACCCCTGTAAACCCTTGTATACCCCTGTAATCCTCTGTAATCCCTTGTATACCCCTGTAATCCCTTGTATTCCCTAATTGTATACCTATGTAATCCCCTGTAATCCCTTGTATACCCTCGTATACCCCTGCAATCCCTCGTAAACCTTTGTATACCCTTGTAATCCCCTGTAAACCCTTGTATACCTGTTCATGCTCTATTTAACGTGAGACGACACATCGATTTCAGCAGTTTGAAACCATCTTTTGCTCCCATATTTTTGACACAATGACTTCACCTATTTTTAGTTTATTATTTGAGTTATTGAGTCAAGTCTGGGGTCTCTTTATCAAATCAGACTTCAAGTATCCGGACACTTCACCGATTGAAAACGGTCACTTACAGTTTTGTAAACCCTATTTGCAAGTGAGTAACAAGGCTTCTAATACTGCATGCCAGGCTGAAACTGGCCGATATCCTCTCATCTTATACCAATCATATAAAGATGCTCAATTATACACTACCGTATTTACTTGAATAAGCGCCGCCCTCGATTAAGGGCCGCATCTGGGACAATAAGCGGCGCACCCCCGCTGCGGCACTTACTCGAGGAATTCTTTGTGTAACCAGGAAAAACACTTTAAATAAACGACAAAGGGGTTCGCTCTCACTGCCACTATTTTCACTCTCGTTATCATGAAACTCTCGGGTTTTTTTCACCGCATGAATTTCTCTCGTAATTCTAGATTAATTTTACTATCAGTTTAGTATAATTCCATAGAAAAATTAACAGATAGAAAGTGTACCATTGAATAAAAATATAAAAAAAGTAAATTTGTCCGCTACAATTTTTAAATAAGCGCCGCCGTCCAATAAGCGCCGCACTTGTGGAGCGAAAAATTAAATAAGCGCCGCAGCCCTTATTCGAGTAAATACAGTATATACAGAGAATTACAGGAGCATACAGGAGAATACAAGAGAATACAGGAGAATACAAAAGAATACAGGAGAATACAGGGGAATACAGAGGAATACAGGGGAATAAAGGGGAAAGCAGGAGAATACAGGGGAATCCAAGAAAACACAGGGGGATATTAGGGTGTTAAAGAGAAGTTCTAGATACACTTTGATAACCTTACTCAAAGTACATAGCAGAGAGGAGACCGCTGATTGTACCATACTCATCTGATCTTCCAGCCATCTAAACAGGGGGTTTCCTGTAAATTTAAGCCTTCAAAACTTGATTTTCTCCTTGATACCAGACTTGGTTAGTTTGTTATCTGATTCTTGAAGAAATCCAGCTCTGAAGCGATGTTCCGATAGGGTATTTTAGCGCAAAATGTGACCATGGAGTCGAGTTTTGTTCGCTTCCAAGAAACTCGATGTAGCCGTGCTCAAGTTTCGAAGGCAAAACCTACCAATTTACTGGAACTGCAAGTGACTGATTCAGCAACGTGAAGACTTGGAAAGTGTCTAAAGTTGGAAATAAAACCAAGTTTCGAAGCAGGTAAGCTAATAAAATCTGCTCGGATAGGTCAATTTTGATATAGGCTTGAATGTCGGAAATGCTCATACATGCGCTGATATAAATGGCCGTAATTTTTGTTAGACTGAAATCGTACAGGGGTTTTTGCATATTTTTGCTGATAAAGGACTACACTTTGCAGCTGTGTAGACTAGAGGTTTCAGCTAGGTCCCAAATTTTAAAAATTAGCTTCTAAATGAAGGCCATTTCCACCCATCGTTCGTTGGCGAATAATAGTTTTCAGTAATATGCTTGATTTCGTCTTGCCACTTAAATTGAGACAAAATTGGTTAGTATCTCGGAAAACTAGAAAGGTTTATGAGCAAAATGATATAAGGCTCAATACTAGATGTTGTGAATGAAATATTTTACGGCGTCAGGAAAAATGCCAATTTTATGTTTTAGAGATGTCGCGACGGGCCCTGACGAGGCGAAATATTAAATGGCTCCTGACGCGGCTAGAAAATCATTTCGAATCAAAAGAAATCTTGTTTTATTCTAACCTTGGTTAAGTCTTTCAGTTGCCAGAGTTTCAGGCAAAATTATTTTTCAAGCGCAATTGAGTGGGTGGTTCTTAGAGAGACAGCCTCTTAAGTGGTGTCATGACTCAAATGGTTACAATCATGGGCAAAAGTCTTGGGACAAAACTACAGTTTGGGCACTTTTGCACATGCCAGATGTGAATACAATATCACCTGCCTAACCTCTCCTCCCACCCCACAGACAATGTTGAAAACTTAGTACCAGCAATTTCTCTTGATTTTCAATATTGTATTGGGTGGGGAGGGGAGGGCACTTTTTTCAAACACTGCAGTGACTATTGTCCCAAGGACATTTATTCATGACTGTAGGTTATAGTGACTGGGTGCAACTCACCACTGATCGCTCAAGAAGTTCCACATAAGCCCTTTCCTGTTGTTTTAACTGTCTGATTAATCTTGCAATCTTAGTTGACTGTTCATTAAGTTCACTAGACTGTGTGAAAAATAATAGATAACATATTACATGACCATCTGCTCTCTTTCTGCCAGTGTGTATAACAGCAAGTTAAAGTAAATAAGGTCTACACTGGACCAAGGTGTCCCATCTTCTAGAGCTCAACCTGGCTTGTGAATGTCAGGAATCTTCCGACTGCTTCTAACACCAGCGATGTTCCCGATAATATTCACGTTAAAATGACCAACTCGAATCACTTTACTATTTTGACCCAAGACAAAGGAAAATTACAATCACTAGATCACACTTCGACTCGCACATGGTTTTGAAATCCTAAACTTACATGACATGATTACAGCTTATCACTATGCAACGAGAACAGAAGGAACAAAGCTCAATTTCACAGCGTGACAGTCATGCAGTCCATTTTCCAGTTCATGACCAACTCAACAACAATAATAGGAACATTTCTACTTCCCATAGAATGCTTGTCCATCATAGGGTTACCCCCATCATTTAATTTACTGGTGCTCATTTCTGGGGGCATGCTGGCTTCATGATTGGTGCGCTCAACTACAGGTTAAGTGCTCACCCCTTGGCCAGTGGGGGTGGTGGGGAGGGGGAAGGAGGGCATCAGGACATTGTGTTGTGTTCTTGGGGAAGGCATTTTACTCCCACAGCACCTCTCAGAGTCATACAGTAACTTACCCGCTGTTCACTGACAGTTGTTGTTTTCAATGTTATATACATAGCTGTAGCTTGCTTGAGAAAACCCTTGATCATAAAATAAACAAACAGATAACAAAACAAACATCATCCCTATCAATTTGTTTTCCACAGTAGCTTGTAGCAGGAATGATAACAGTGAAGCACAGATATGAATTTGTTGTTAGGCAGGTTTATTAGAGAACAGGCAGCAAATAATTTACTGAAGGCTGCTAGCATAATTATTTCAACAGGACAGGTAGACTATCACTTCCCAGAAGTAACTTGTAAGGAATGATGTGAAATATACAATTATTTTGAAAATCATCAAGGACTGTATTAAGTTAATTTTAACTCATGTAGATGACTCGAGAAAATTTAATTTGCAAGACCACTACATTACTTCAGATAAACTAGCATAAAATGACTTTCTTTTATTTTGAAAGAAATGATATTCCCTGTCTAATCAGACTAGAGACGAGAGGAAAACCAAGAAGCTCAACTCTTTTAGCCTTGACTTCTGATGGCACAATGAACTTGTCAGTTGCACCCCTTGTTAATACATGCATGTTCATCCATTATACTTTTAAGAGATCATTGGAGGTTTCTTCTCAAAATCAAGGACAGATCGATATCAGAGCCACTGTCTTCTCACTTAGGGGGCACAATATTGCCTTTTAACAAAATCATTGAGAGAAGAATATGAGAAAACATTTTTGACATGATTGTACGTGTCTTACCCTAACTTGGTTTAGTCTTGCAATTATCAAAGGTGTGTTGGCCTTCAACCACAAAAAGAAAAGATCAGACTCATGAACGGGCATAAAATTTGTACATGTAGGTTCTGTAGTCCAGTAATACATTACACCACACAGGATAAAAAAGTATGTACACTGTATGTCATAAAAATAAACAAAAGTGCACTACTTTGTGACTATCATTATCATGCTAGGAGATGCTTATAACAACCGGTATCTAAATTAAACTTGCATTAACCCATTGACTCCTGCATCAAACTGTCCACGACCCACCCCAAATTTCCTGGCTTTTTTTTAAATACTGTATTTCAGAGAGAGCGAAAGCGCAAAGATAAACCATATGCACAGTTACCACAGACACAAGATCAGGTTTCACGACTTTGTTTATTTAAAGCTCAATAAAGGAATGGTCAAAAGAAGAAGAACTCAAGAAGAACTCAACTTGATGCATATAACTTGTAAGAAAACAAGAAATTTTATTTTTTTCTTTGCCGCATGAAAAATGGCAAAAAAATTGAACAAGCAAAAATGAGAAAAAAAACCAAACCGAATACATGTACAACAGAACTTCCATTCTTTTACTACGAAAAACACATGTAAAACCAGTTCAAAAAGAAGAAATCAGATAATTTTTTTGTAAATTTAGTACCAACTTAGTTCTATCCTCAGGAGTTCTGAAGAAGCTGAACAAGACTCAATAAAATATATTTGAGTAAAGCGAACCAAACCAAAATACAGTCGAATCCTGCTATTTCGAACTCGGTTAATTCGAAATCCCC
>JAHPZR010050667.1:0-10770 GCA_019787425.1 Platygyra sinensis | reverse complement strand
AAAAAAACCTTCTCTAGCAGGGTTATTGGAATTTCAAGAACATTTTTAGAGCCTTTAAGCAGACGTTAAACGTTACGTACAGAAGTCAAGTCATTTATTCGCCTTGTTACAGCTGTTAAAAAATACATTTAAGACCTCGCTAGAAACTGGGCAATATTTCTGCATATTAAAGACAGTGCGTTTTATTTCCTAACCGTAAAGTGCGAAACATGGTTAGCCCTGACGAAACCATGTTTAAGGTACTTGAGTAAAACTTTTTTCAGCATTCACGACCACATTTTAACATAAACAAACCATTCCCTGTGTAACTAGGACATTAAGGTCTCATTAAGGCTTTTTTTCGTATATTATATCCCAGAATGACCGCATTTTAAAATGTCAAAACTCAGCTACGGGAAGGAAAAGTGAAAAGATAGTCATTTAACATTCTGCTCGGACTATTTTTTAGTTTTACTGAAGTTAAAAAAGTGTGCTTTTGCTGGTCTTCATAACAAAAATTATTTTTTATAGCAAACATTCAATTCATTTTTTTTTTCTGTAAGATTGCTCAACATATACACTCAGTTAAACAGTTTTTTACAACGAATTTCTGACAAGCATAGCCATTATTTCATGACTTAGGGCTGCAGAATTGCTAATTAAGTGTTATCTATGTATAATGTGTGAAAAAAGACAGCATGAATGAGGAGGCAGTCGATACAACACTGGGTTTTGCCTATTTTGCCAATCATCTTGGCGATCATTTTTAACTTGGAAAATATTTATTATATTTTCCAAGTTGTAGTGATGCAACGATTTCACTTAATTCATCACTCCTTCACTCCTAAACTCCCCGTTAAACAGTTGCAAACCCGGAGGGAGTTCCCATTTGAAAAGGCAAAGAATGTTCTTCGAAAAATTTAAATTTAACTCCTACGGGAGTCTTATGTGGACGTTGCCTGAGCTTCATTATACCCCTAAAAGATACCACTTAAAGCAGAATACATTCGATTACTAGCAATTGTCCAAGAGAGAAACCCGTGGGCACTTGTAGACTCGACTAGCCCGTAATCGAGAGATCAGCAGAAATCAAGCCTGAAAACAGAAATTAAACTAGGAATACCTACCACTAGAGTGCCAACGAGTAAACACGGGCACAGTTGTGCGCCGAGAAAAAATTAATAATTAAATATTTTAAAGTCTAGAGTGAAGAAATTTTTTAGTGATTTCTAAGTAGTTTTTATATTTTAATGCGGTATTTTATGAAACTATTACTTTATTATGTTTTTATATATTTTAGGTGATCTGTTTTTATATGGGGTCTGGGACTCCTTTGCAGTTCATCCTTTGTTTTTTTTAAAATAGATTAATAAGTAACCAGAGTACAGACCATCTTTTAGAATGAAGCACTGTTTAAAAAGCAGTGCAAAACTCACACCCCGGGGGGGGAGGTACTCCCGCGAATTTTGGATAGGGGTGTGCCGCGAAGGTTCTTAAACCCTAACCCTATTTAAGGACTAAGAAAGCGAAAATTGATACCCTTTTTAAGGCCCAAACACGAAAAATGACACCCTATTCAAGGCTATTAAACCTCTGTTGCAAAATCATTTTGTTAATACTTAAAACGATACGTCGACAAGTTTAAACAAAAACATTCGTATAGGCGGGCGTTTTCACAATCCAGTCTTAGATAATACAATTTAGCTGCCCTATCTAAGGACCACACCAGGAACACAGTTACAAAAGGGTCAAAAAAGATACCCTATTTAAGGACCGAGAACCTCAAAAACCATACCCTATTCCGCGGCACGTACCTATATAGCCCATATATGGGAGTACCCCCCCCCCCCCGGGAGCACACTAGCCCTATGCCCTCTGATTGAATTTATAGTGATTATGTTCAAGTGTTTTTGTTTTTTGTTTCTTAAATGGCACGCTGGCCGATATTGTCAAGGCAATTGATTGTTTTGGCAAGCTAGCCGTGACTGGGGCATTATAGCTACCACTCGCCGTTTTCGAGCTGATCTCGATAACTACCTCGCTGGGCGATTTTTCGGTCTCCTAGCTGTTAGATTTGTGACACTCTGGCTCCCAAAAACACTAAATTAAAATACACGCAAGAAGACAGCGCTCAAGCTCACGAGTGAATATCTATATTTCCATTCACCATTTCCTGTCGGATCACTCGAAAACAATCACCGATGACGTCACTCTTACATTAACTGACATTACCTTATGTCCATTCGACCATTCGCTACTTGCACATACCCATAATCCTTTGCGTTGTTGGGGGTAACCATTAGAATAAATGTATGGTATCATGGCAAAAATTAGTTCGGTGAGCTCGCAAAACCAGCTACTAATGCTTAAAAATGCACCTGAATTTACCAAAATCATGATAGGAGAAATTTGTACTAGTTTATAACTAAATGTAGAGAATTTTTTTTTTGTCCATACATCGTCTTGTAATTTTACAGACGATGTATGGACAAAAAAATCAAACAAAAGGTTTAATGAGTAGAACAATAGCCGTGCACGTGCGTTTTGAATCTTGGTAAATTTCTTTGCCGTCCTCTACAAAACAACAGCGTGAAATTACTAACTTCCACGTGTTTTTAAGAGCGCGAACCCCAACGGTGAATTTCTTGTATCTTCGTTTCGAATTGAACGCTATCGATGCATGTTTAGCCTGAGCAAGTTTTTAGACCGATAGGCCTACTGAACAGATTTACAAAAGCAGCGATATTCGAAGGTAAACTATAAATACATCTTCATCCTTGCCGTCGCCGTCGTCAATGCTAAAACTCCCTCTTCTTAAGGACTTTAAGATATGGAACGGCGAGGCTGTAGTACGGCGGCAAATAGTGAAGATCACTTCCGGTGACGTCATGTCGCGTGTTCCACTTTGGCTTTCCCGCCGTAGCTTTGCTTTTTACAACGGGAAAGTGCCTTGTTTCACGTACTCTTCACTAAGTGAGTATAAGCCTACTGTTTACTTCTCAATTTAACGCCTTTTTCACTATTTGAACAGCCTAGTTTGAAGATATAGTGCTCAATCATAAAAATCCATTCGGAGATAACTGTTACTTTATCATTTGTACAGAAAATTTGAACGATTTCAAACATCTACCGTAATCCCTCCACTTCCAGATTCGTAATTTGTGTTGGATAGAACTAATTAGTTCATCGACGTTTACCTTTCGTCTGGCTTGGAAAGCATAAGAGAAGTGTACTCCCAATATGTTAACAGATTTCTAAACTTTCATATTATGAATATTGTCAGGAACGACATTGCTTTCCGTAAAATGTAAGCGCGATTGCCCAGTAACAATATTTCTGATTTCTTATGGTTAATTTCAAGGCCTGAGCGACTTCCATAATGTTCTATGAGTTTAAGAAAATTTGTCAAAGCAAAATCATTTTTCAAAAAGCCGGTCAGGTCGTCAGCAAACAGGCTTAATTTAATTTCTTCATTGTCTACCAAAATGCCATGGATGTATTTGTTGTTGCGTATACTGATTCATAAAATCTAAGAAACCATAATAAACAAAAAAGCGGAGAGAGGGTCTCCTTGTCTAACACCTCTTTCAACTGCGAAGGGCTGGGTAGAAAAACCATTATTAAGGACACAACTCGAGATGTTATTATAAAACGGATGAATCCATTGTATAAATGACGGTCCATAACCAAAGGCAGACAATGTACGGAATAAAAAATCCCTGCTTACAGTGTCAAACGGCTTTTTAAAATCTATACAGATCATTTTCCCTTCAATGTTATATCGTTCTGAAAATTCCATAACATCCTCAATCGTTCTAAGTGCATCGAAGATGGTCCTTCCTTTGACATAAGCCCATTGGTTATGATTATTATATTGGGTAGCACATTCTCTAATGTCTTAGCGATAGCTTTTGAACCTAATAGCCCATTTCACGGTTAATTTTTCTCATTTGCATTACAATGTAATCCAACTTGGATGCGAGGCAATTTCGGGCTAAAACTGCGAAATAGCCCGAAATTGCCTCACATACATGCTAGAATTTATTGTAATGCAAATGAAAAAAGCTAACCGTGAAAAGGGCTATTAAACGTCAACATTAATGAGAGAAATCGGTCTCCAGTTTGACCAGTGCCTCTTGTCTTTAACTTTTTTCTCCATTAAAGTAATAATAGCTTCTTTTTGAGAATTTCATAACTCGCCATAGTCATAAGAACAATTTAGGCTGTCAACCATTAGACTACCTAAAAAAAGGTAGTCATTCTAGCAAGTAATTCATACGCGAAAAATGGCAAAAATGACATGCTATAAATACTATAAACAAATCATAGAGATTCTCTAATGGTTTAATCCGCTTTATTCTTAAACCACTGAGAGTGCATTTAATGTATAAGGCGAGCTAAAAACCCGTAGTTACTGTGGCACTTGTGAAGTCATTCATCTTTATTTTACGGGTTTGATTGACCAACCTTGTTCAGTAAAAATGGGTGCATATTGGCCAAGTTTATTTTTTACGTGTTTATACACGCACAAAAGGAACGAGGTCAGTATCCATCCATCTTGACAGAATAAGCTTGGTCAATTAAGGATTTATTATATGAAAAAAAGCAGTATTTTCTAGCGTCATACAGCGGGTAGTCCCGAACGAGCAAGATATCTCCATCTCCATGCAGGGTTTGTTCGGTGTGTTACTCAATCACAGCACAGGATCTGATTCATCTTACCTGCTCACGGAGCTAGACATATAATAAAATCCGGTACTGTCTTGCAGTCGGTCGGCTTTTTTCTAACGAGTACTTATCTTTTAGGGAGGGAAATCAATAACGGCAGTCATGGCCCAGTCCTTTCTCGTCTTCAAAAGCCCGCTTTTTAAGTCCTTTTTCGGATCTTTTATTAAAAAACAAAACAAAGTTAACATCGAGCAGCGCAGGGTACAATACACGGCACGTTTTAAATCTTTGCACGGGGTTTTTTTTATGTATTAAATGTTCACTTTGTGCCAGGTTTTTGCAGAGGCATTTCCAAGGCGCAACAAAGCGATTGAAAGACCAAAGAAAGACATAGAAAAAGAAAGAAAAGATCTAAAAACCAAGAGTCCAAGTTGATTTAAGAGAAACGGTCTCTAGCAATGACAATACAGTGCATTAATTACCTTTTTCCGTTGTTGTCATAGATACATACAATAATTTGATTAAAGTATCAGAAATGTATAGCTAAAAATAGGTAATTGGGGACACTAACATAGATAGTTGTAGCTGGGGTAGACTTGATGGTATGTCCATCAATGTTTACATTTACGAACAGGTCGCTGTTGTTCCCACTATTCATTACGGACATAACTTTGTACTTTTCCTTCAGAGAATTATCCCTATACCGTGTTGATATTGTTTGTCCTTCATTATTAAGTGACTGTTCGGCATGTTCTACTGAATTTCCCCTTATGTATGGAAGGTGATCATCTGCGTCGGCATTGATAGACTTGCATTGATTACTTTTTAGGTCATATCATTGTGAAATATGATTAATTCTCTTCGTTGATGCCATATATTTGTTTTCATGAGGGCTCAACTGGTATATCACATATTTTAATATTAAAAAAACATACCAGTCGACCTGGTTTTCACATATTTTACCAGCTAGGTATGCGTAATTTTCAAGTTCGTAAAATTTATCCCTATCAAAAATTAATGTTGTTATCTTGTTAACACATTATTACCACTATCAAACCTCGTTAATATTTTTCCAAAATTTAAGAAAAGTTTCTCAAGCGTGATAACTGATTAAAGAGATCAACAATCACTAAATAAACGAGATATCAAGGGAACAGCCTCAATAACTTAAGTGCCTTTAAGGCCTGACATAGTTTCAAGGCGAATGATTTATCGAATCGTTAAATATCCGCATGCGTGACCTGCTAAATATTTAAATATCTCTAAAGGAATATGACCTATACGACCTTAAAAGGCAGATTTACAACAAACAGTGATTCTAAACAAAAGACAGTTTAGGAATTCTCAGTGCAAACATCCCCCATTTTCAAAACCACGTATTGTGACGTCATTAATCGAGAAATGTCAAACAAGTGATATTCCATTTAATCCCCAATAAATGAGATTTTATACTACAAAATTGCACCAAATTCAATTCTTTGCGGTGGTTCGTCTGATTATAAAAAGTCAAGCCTTAGCACTTTTAAGAGCCCCAAAGTTTTAATTTTTCTTTGGAAATACAACTTTTTGAAACTAAGGAATATAAACTCTTCGATAAACTTGTGAATGAAAACCCGTTCATACCAGTCTTTTATTTTGAACACGCGATCCTAAGAGGAAAATGTGTGCTGTGATTGGTTAGGTTGACGTCAATAATTCATTAATTATGACGTAAGCATATAAGTTAATTTCGCACATTTTTTCGATGCAGTAATGGCAGTACTTACGCGAACTAAATGAACGAGTGGATGAACTCAAAATTTCTCTGAAAATGGAACCTACTACAAGACAGATTCTCATTTGCGTGGTTATCAGTCTCTTCCTTGCAGTTTCTTCAAATCGTAAGTTTTATAAACATAGATGGGTTTCCTTAGTGTTTATTTAAGACCTTTCAAATTTTCCCAGGCTGGGTTTGTTTTTGCTGTTCTTGGTGATGCAACCAAAATACTGCTCAGAAACGTTTCCTACCCAGCTCTGGTATCTTCTTTTAATACTAACTTTTCAGTGTTTTCTGGATTTAATGTATTTAATGTACCTTCATCATAGCTACCGATACTGTAAATAAGTTGTTTGGTGCGCAGCGCACAAAACCCGTGTGCTGTCCGTTTTAAATAAAAAACCTTGAGCGCGCACAATGGTTTCTCTCCACACAGAATTGTGTTAGAAACCTTACCATGAAGTAGGCTAAAGCATCAACTTTTTCCTAAAACCAAAACTCAAAAATGTGGGATAGCGCGTGTACGTCTAAGTATATTTGAGTAAACCTTTTGCATTAACTGATGTCCTATATGCCTTGAGGCAGGAATAGGCCTTGAAAAAGAATAAATATTACTCTTCCCCGTTCCTCATTGGGAGAAACCGTCGGCTTCATAGGAGAGCAGAAGACGCGAAATAATATAAATAAACAATCAGTGCGGAAAATTGAACTACGAAAAAAGAGGTAAGAATCATCGAACATCCAAGAGAATAAGCTGCAGGCAAAGTTAGTACACCTGGTGCCTACATTTGCTTCTATTTGGTCCTTGCGCGCGACATGATATTTTGCACAGAAAAGATGGCCAATAACAATGGGTGCTAACATCCTTTATCACATATGGGAAAACTTACTCAATGCTGATTGGTTCAGACACAATCAAGAGGGCCGCCTTTGGTTATCAAGAGGGCATGATTACTTGATGCCGATTGGCTGAGTAAGCCTTTGTTAAGTTGGTTTCCCGCAAGTTTTCCAGCTTCAAACGCATCGCTTCTGAGTTTGATCTAAAACGTTGCATGTTATTCTATCATACGTGAACAAATATAGACATGGCAGCGTAGAGCAGCAAAAGGACATTTCCATCCAAGTATATATTGATTTGCCGTAACCTAAAGAAATGTCAGCCCACATAGCAGGCGCATAATGGAGCTGGGGAAATCGGGGACAAAGAAAGGTAGGGAGGCTCGGAGGGAGAGATAGCGACGCTCCTTCTAACCGCTTCCTCCGAGCCCTTCCCCCTTTTTTTTCGATCTTCCCAAACCCCTCTCTCCTCCTGCTCCTTCTACGCAGGCTAAAAACTTTTCAGTGGGGAGGGCTGGTGTCGCACGAACTTAGAGTTACAGAACTTCATGTTCACCAAACTAAGAGTTAATTTCTTCGTTTTCCTTTGCCTTAAGTATCAGGGATCACCTATGAGGGCGCAAAAAAAACAGCGTAAATGTTGTTGGTATGTTTCGATTTCGCGGTTTAGAAGAGAGTTTTGGATTCAAGAAGTTTTTAGAGCTCATTTGGACACTTATTTACGTCTTTCGTTGATTGATGAGGTATTTCACACCCGTAGCAAGCTTCACAAACAGGTGATAAAATTACATTGTTCAAAGTGTTATTTGCAAAGAAATTGTTTTCAGTGAATTGAACTTCCTGTGTTTTGCTTACTATTATAGTAGGCTGTCTAGTCTATTCTCTGTTCTACTGCTGGTCTGTTCGACAACCAGCAAACCTGTTTACTTGACGAAAACTGAGACCTTGAAAGGTTTTTTTCTTTGCACAGAATTTTGCCTTTTATTTGATAAACAAGTGATCGCGTGCCCTAGGCAATTAAGAATTAATTTTACTTGTGTTTTCGAAGTTTTAAAAGAAAACCGAAGAAGGCTGGTTTGACCAGCAGAAGTATGGTACACCGTCAAAAAAACATTCTACCTTGTATCGGTTTTGGTCTTTATATCCTTCATTTTGTTTGTGAAGCCGATTAGATCACTTTATTTTGATCCAAGGTATATCAGCAGGACTATCCCGGTTCCTTACTTATACATTTTATAGTCATTTTTAAGTTATAAGCGGTTCAACCCTAAAATTTAAGTTGATTTTAGCAAGTCATATTGTTGCTATGGTAACCTATTGTCACACAAAATTGACACCAAAACCACTTGCTGGAAAAGTTCTAATTTCTGGCAGGAATGCATTAAAAAGCAACGCCGAGGTAAATTAGAGCACATGTTTGTTTTCTTGATATCGGCTTGCTTGGCTGTACCTGGTATCTGGCATCAGGGAGTGTCATCGCCTCTTCGACGGTTGACGTGCAATGACACTCCATAGGTCGCGGTCGGCAGCTTGGCTGGTCCCGTCGTAGGCTGGCTGGCAGGTCCACACCTTGATGTCCGCCGCTTGGTTGTATCATGTGAAATTTAGTCAATTTCCAACAATGAAATCCACAAAATCACTTAAATAAACAACAGCCTCTGTTACGAAAAATAATTGCGTGACTTGGAAGGTTCGCGTATATGCTAATTTGGCCTACACGTTTCGTGCATATTTAATTGGTCTTGTGTCACGGTGACTAAGCAATTTATTTTAGTCGTTTACGTCTGCAGCTGTAAGTAACTTAATGTCGACTTAATGTTGCTTTATTTAGTAGAGCCAGAAAGTTCTAGAACCTTATGCTGTAAAGTAGATAAGCGGATCGGTGAAGTTCTTATGTGGTTTTTCCCGGGAGTGTTTAGAGAGAATAATCTTGTGAGTCAGTGGTGTTTATTGAAGTGTGACGAAAGTCGCGTGTAAATTGTCGACAGAGGTCGTGTTTGTTGAAGTGTAACAGAGAGGTTACGTGGATATCTGGCTAGAGGCGCTTAATTTAACAAGTTTAATATCCGGTGGATTTTAGGAGTGTTATAACTTTCAAGGAGTTTAATAACCGGCGAATTGAAGAAGTATTATAACCGGCGGATTTAAGGAGTGTTACAACCGGCGGATTTAAGGAGTTTTATAACCGGCGGATTAAAGGAGTGTTAGAACCGGCGGATTTAACCGTACATTATATAAGGGGATTTTTGTGTGATGGATTATGCAAGGGTATTTCTGTTATACATATGTACTGATTTTATTAAGGGGTCTATGCCCAGCTGCTGATAATGATCCCAATTGGATCATTAAAAAACAGGCAAAAGATTGACGATTAGCGCTAACTTTTAGGAGCTAAATTTATGCACATCGGGGAAAAATCCGGTCCGTGGGCCGTATTGTGAAAAGCTGGACCGGTCACGAACGCGTGATTAGCCGATCAAATTCGAGGATTTAGGATTCCGGCCCGCTCAGATGCTTGAGAAAAAAATAGATACCTCTTACTAACCGAGTTCGAGGTCCGTACCGTAAGTTACGGACTGAGTTTTTCCCTCTTCGATTTATGGCCCAAGCGCGAAGCGGGCGGGCCATAAATCGTAGAGTAAAAAACGAGGATCCGTAACTTACGGTACGGACCATTAACTTTGTACGGACCGAGAAGACGAGGTTAGTAAGATATTTATTATATCTCTATTGTGTGTCTGAAGGGTTTGGGAACGATTTCCATTCAAGAGGAACGGCTTCAAATTTCTGAGGCAGATCGAAAGCAAAACGAATCAATTTGAAATCGTTTTTAAGTCGTTAGCACGCTTTAGTACACAATTTAGAGATAGAGAAAGTTTTAAATTTCTATTTGCTTGACATTAAACTAGAGCGGGTCGCTTACAAGAATACGCTCTCGTAAGCGACCCCATGGTAAGACAATAGAGGGTGGTCGCTTACAAGAAAACGCTCTTGTAAGCGACCTCATGGTGAAACAATAGAGGGTGGTCGCTTACAAGAATACGTCTTGTAAGCGACCTCATGTGAAACAATAGAGGATGGTCGCTTACAAGAATACGCTCTTGTAAGCGACCCATGGTTAAAACAATAGAGGGTGGTCGCTTAAAGAAAACGCTGTAAGCGACCTCATGGTGAAACAATAGAGGATGGTCTCTTACAAGAATACGCTCTTGAAGCGACCTCTGGTGAACAATAGAGGGTGGTCGCTTACAAGAATACGCTCTGTAAGCGACCCCATGGTGAAACAATAGAGGGTGTCGCTTACAAGAATACGTCTTGTAAGCGACCTCATGGTGAAACAATAGAGGGTGGTCGCTTACAAGAATACGCTCTTGTAAGGCCCATGGTGAAACAATAGAGGGTGGTCGCTTACAAGAATACGCTCTTGTAAGCGACCTCATGGTGAAACAATAGAGGGTGGTCGCTTACAAGAATACGCTCTTGTAAGGACCCCATGGAAAAACAATAGAGAGTGATCGCTTACAAGAATA
>JAHPZR010050666.1:0-33044 GCA_019787425.1 Platygyra sinensis | reverse complement strand
TTTTTTTCAGCTTCTGATGTGTGATCGTTGCCAGCGTGGTTATCATGTGGAATGTTTGGGTCCATATTATCCCACTGAACCAGAGGGTGAAGATGATGTGTGGGTAAGTAAAATTAATATTGGTATTGTTTGTTATAATCCATTAAATTTTTTTGCTCATGTACAATTGGTCTAAATGGGTCACATGACTGAATATGCCCTAGCTTAAACTGGGAAATGCCCAAGTGATATTCCCATATTTTCAAAACTGTGTGTGTTGAGCAAGATATTTGAAGGATAATAAAGTCCTATGTTGGGATATTTGTGCTTGGAAATTATCTGTTCCTTAAGGTTTGAGGAAAACTGTTCACTTCACAGTACAGATAAAGTCCGCAGACAAATATCTGAGCATACAGTTTTGCACCAAATGGTTTTTTTAAATCAAATGTTTTTATGCTGGATGTTGTCTTCCCTGTGCAAAACATTGTTATTATAATTGATAACTCAGAACGAACAACATGGTCAAACTGTTATCACATGTCTAGCAACACAATAATTTAACAGGATTAAAGAAATTGGGAAGAAACCGTGATTTTTTTCAATGGGGATGGTTCATTTTGAGGAGACTGGAGCTAAACTAATGGCTCCAAAAAGACCAAGCTTTAGGACATTAAAGTGATTATGGCGTAAGTTGATATTAGCTGTGTTCCTTGTCAGGTGTGTGGCCGCTGTGTTCAGTGTAAGAACTGTGGAAGGAGAACTGCTGGAGATGTAAGTTTATTTATTTCAATTTACATATTTTTTGTTAATATTTAGGTAGCAGTGATAGGCACACAGTGTGCTCGTCTCCCGCAAATATGGCCTGGCTTTGATTCTGGCCTGGTGCCATATGTGGGTTGAATCTGTTGCAGGTTTTTGCCTTGCTTTGAGGGTTTTTCTTTGGGTTCTCTGGTTTTCCTTGCACCACAAAAACCAACATCTTCAAATTCTAATTCAGTCACGAGAGAGGATCTGCATGAAAACCAGCTAAGGCTGATATAGCATCCTAACAACAACAACAACAACATCTTTTATTTAGACAAGGGGGGATTGGTTTTAAAGCTTATATAGCTTATGGGGCCATGTGAAAAATGTTAACAAAATAAAATAATTAAAAATTGAATGTAGTTAATAATTAAAATTGAATGTAGTCAATAAAAGGTGAAATATGTACAATAAAAGATATGAATAGAATCAAAAAAAGACGAAATCACTGTCAATTTGGGGACAACACATTTGCGGTGACTCTTCATCTTAACACATGTACACCTGCAACTTAAGGTCTTTTAACCAAAATGAACAGTATGACACATTTTAGTTTTTTCTTGTTATCAGTCTCATTGATAACAATCCTCTCTAGACAGTGCATTTTGTCTTGGTCTGGCTTGGTGGACTTTCATTTTGATGTTTCACTGTATTGAATGGCTAGCCACTTAGTTTACTCAACATTCAAAGTAACATTTTCTGCAGGATCCTGAAGCACTGTGGATGCTTGAATTTACACATTGCCAAGACTGTGGACGTCAGAGAGAACAGAACAACTTCTGCCCCCTTTGTGACAAGTGCTACTCTGATGATGACTTTGATTCTCAAATGGTGTACTGCGTCAAATGTGACCACTGGGTTCATGCCGAGTGTCAAGGCATCACTGTGGATCAGTATGAGTGCTTGCGGGATTTACCAGAGGACGTGCAGTTCATTTGTAAACAGTGCTGCGAAGATCAGTTGATGTCACCTTGGTATAAAGAACTGATGGAGGAAATGGAAGCAGGATATGAACGGGTAAAATAACACTAGTAATGATTTATCCTTGTTCAGGTTTTGTAAATCATGGTTATAAAATAAGTCATTGAATTTGAAGTGGTACTATGATCAAAAAATAATTTCCTTTTTTCCTTCAGATTTTGAAAGCGTGTTTGCTTAACACCTAACTGGTAAAGTTTTGAACTTTGAGTTTTATCCAAAGGCTGTTTATTTTGAATGTAAATTTTGGATTTCACGGTCCGCCATTACTCACGTTCAAAACTGACCAATTAGACCTCAGAGGGTTGGATCTAGAGAAAATGATGTCATTTACTCACTAGCTTTAAATTTCAGCATGTAAATGCAAGTTACTATACATGCAAAACACGGGTTTAAAAGTGTGAAAGCCCAAAATCCTGTGCTGCATATTAATTCAGCCGCATACACATGCATTGCATTCTTAAACTAGTGAGTCTTTGACATCATTTTCTCCTTGACCCAGCTCTCTTGAGATTTAAATGGCGGACCAATAGGTAAGAAAATTTCAGTTAAAATAAACAGGTGTATTTTTAAAATCAGAACTTAATCCTTGGGTCAGTTAGTGTTTGAAAATCCAAAGGAAAAAATAATTGTTTTTTTGGTCGTACTACCACTTTAACCATTCATCAGCATGTCAATTTTTGAGGACAACAGCAGTCTTACTGGTTGCTTTTTTTTTGTAGATTGTGGATGAGATCAAATCTTGCAAGGCATACCAGCAGTTCAGCTCTCATTTTGAACAGGTGTGATAAATAATAACAAGACTCAAGAAAATTGTCCTGTTTGATAGCCATGGCTGATGTCCTTTATTAAGATGTAGTAGTTTAGCAGGTAATATCTGATGGTTAATGGCTCAAGCCCGGACTCCACCTTTGTTTTTTATTGTTCAATGAGATGCCTCAAAAGTGCTTTCCTCTAACCAATGTTTGTTTGCTGCTGGTTCAATTTGGAGGAGAATTAGCGGCAAAATGTTTCTTGTGGTAGACTTATCTGACAGCCCATCCCACCACCCCTGCCTTAGAATTAAGCATTAGTTTGATTTTCACTAGCGCGTTGGACAAAACAACAAAAACATAAGCCTAATTGGCTCCAACCTCTTGGCACTTAACTCTGTTTTTTGTAGCATGAAATTGCTAGAAGTACATGAATGTATTGCTGCTCCTCCTGGATGGGTTGGTAGTCCATTGCAGGTCTCCCTGGCAGCCTCCAGTCAGGTTGCCCTGGGTGGAGAGAGGCAATGTGAGAGTAAAGTGTCTTGCCCAAGAACACAACACAGTGGCCCTGACCAGGACTTGAACCCAGACTGCTTGATCTGTATTCAAGTGTGCAACCCATCAGACAACCACATCTGCCAGTCAGATTTAACAAGCAATGTTTATTAACCATTGACTTTTCAAGAACTGAATCATAGACTATTGTAGAGGTTTGTTTCTGATGGGACCTCACCTTTAATTCTTTCAATTTTTCTCACCAATGTTGCAGCTTCAAGCTGACAATGGCTATCCTAAAGACTTGGATGCAATTATGGCAAAAGTGAAAGAGCAAAAGTACGTCACAGTGGTGAGTAAAAAAAAAGATGTTTGTTACTGTCGATCCCTACATCCTGTTGCAATATATGCATGATTTTCTCTCTGTCAAGCAGAGGAAAACACAAGAGAAAGATCCCTTATGGAAGAGTGGCACTTTTTTGCCTGTACTGTGTGCTTACTAATTTGGTTTCTGGACCGTGAAAGGAAAATAAAAAGGGTTTTTAAAAGATATATGCTTAATTTACCCAGAGGTTTTGTAAACTGGATTATACAGTTAAAGGGGAAATCCTGCACATTCTCTTACTGAATCACAACCCAATGTTTTCATTTATTTTTCACGGCAGATTAGAATGTTGTGGGGAAAAGTAAGTAGCTCATCAATTTGTCTTTGTGTTTTATTTAACAGGAAAGCTTTTGTGAAGAGGTGACAAAGGTGTTAGATAAAGTCTTTAATCTTGTAAAACCAGACCCTGATCTGAGTAAGCAGTGGAGCTCTCTTTATGTAACATTTTGTAAGGTGAGTCTACTAACTGAGCCGTAAAAGACATGCATTTATCTCTCTTTCACAATTACGTTATTACCTCGTGATTTCTATGAGTTGATAGTTCACTGAAATCGTCTCGTATAGGTCATAGAAATCACCTCACCTCATCGAAAAATTGCATGGGCTGAATTGTGGTTTGTAGCTTCCTGTTGTGTACTGGCACTACTCAATTTTTTTAGCATCTCTTATTTTTTAAAGTCATGAAGCTGCAAATCTCCTTGTTTTGGTCTCCTCAGGAATTTAGTCATCCATTTTATCTAAACGCTCTTTGGTAACTTAATGAGAAAATGACATTGTCTCGCAGATGACCTCCAGCCACTGTACACTAATGGGGGAGAGTATAAAAGTAGCTCAGCAGAATCAAATTGCTTCATTTTCATTAGTACAAGTATACTAGCAGAAGTCTACTAATTGACAATTAGATTGCAAGTCAAGATTTCTATTTTGACAATGGGACATATGAAGTCAACTATCATTTATAGAAATCAAGAGCGAATAATCTAATTGTTTTAGTATAAATCTACTAGTCGTTCAAAACTTTTTCTAAATCCTCTTTACAGACTCTTCAAAAGTTCAAAGTATTATTAGCCTTCTACACAGATGCTCTTTGGCCTCGTCACTCAATCTTCTTCTCCCATGAATGTTTGAGGAGGAAGAAGATTGCATGACAAGCCCAAATGAGGCTAAGTAGTAGCTGTTTTTTTTTAAAACAACTGCACACTGCTATTCTACTCACTATCTACTAAACAATTAGATTATGAGCCCGAGATTTCTATCACACATAGAAACCGATAGCAAATAATCTAATTGTTTTAGTGTAAATCTACTAGTCATTTATAGCTTTATCTAAATCCTCTTCATCTCTAAGAAGCAGCCGTCATTTTGTGAACAAGGGCACGCTGCTACTCTGCTCACTATCTATCACAGAATAGATAGCGCAGCCAATCAGAATACGGCATTCGTGATAGAATGCTAGTAGATTTAGACTAATTAACAGTATTAGATTATTCGCTCTCGATTTCTTTTGCGTGATAGTTGACGAGGGCGCAGCCTGAGTCAACTATCGCACGATCGTAATGGAGAGCGAATAATCTAATTGTTTTAGTATAAATCTACTAGTTGTTCAAAACTTAATCTAAATCCTCTTCTCAACACTTCGAAAACACCAAGAAACGGCCTTCATTTTGTTAAAAAGTGCACACTGTTACGCTACTCACTATCTATCACAGCATAGATAGTGAGTAGCGTAGCCAATCAGAGAACGGCATTTGTGATAGAACGCTAGTAGATTTATACTAAAACAGAATAGATAGTGAGTAGCATAGCCAATCAGAGAATGGCATTTGTGATAGAATGCTAGTAGATTTATACTAAAACAGAATAGCTAGTGAGTAGCATAGCCAATCAGAGAATGGCATTTGTGATAGAATGCAGGTAGATTTATATGGAAACCTAACAGAAACACAGACCTAAGATTAACTGTTGATGTATGGTTGTTTTCCTTACTCTCTGGAGTGTTTTTCTTTTCATTTTCTCAGTGTTTCCTAGAAGAAGTTATGGAAATATTTACTTCGTGTTTCTATCAAGTCACAGATCCCCATTTAGGCTTGGAAGACTCTACTTGTTTACTTGGATTCATTGCTATCCATTTCACACCAAATCGAGTTTCCCCCCACCCCTCAACTCATTATAAACTTTCTAATTCACCTTCAGTGGATTAAAAAACGAGAAATAAACACATTTTATGTGATTTTGTTTTATTGTGCCTGCAATGTTGTCTTTTTTTACTTGGTAAGAGAAAGATGAATTTTGAGCACTTGATGGCTCATTGAATAGATTTGGGTGTGATCTTAGTGTATGTTAACTCGCTTGGGTGTGAAAACTCCAGTGACCGTAGAGATTAACGCTGCTTTATCTCTAACACACAGGAACTAGCAGCAATGTTTCCATGGCATAAACTGAATAGTACAGGAGATTCTGAGGAGAAAGATGAGAACATACAAGTTACCCCTCCCAAGTAAGCAGTAGAATAACCCTGATTTCAACACAAATCTATAGAGTTCGAATTGCTGGCATTATGCAAATGTAGAAGATGTGGGCAGGGATCCTGTAGTGTCTAAGAGTAAGGCACTTTCAGGGAGGGGGACTCCTATAAAAATGATGGGGGTGCTTGTCTGACTATTTAAGGGTTTAGTAAAGCAGTTATGGTAACTTTTCTGGTATTGAGCCGAAAAAGTCAGTGTCAGTTAATGTGTTGCTTGAGAATAGGCACCTCTCGAAAAATTCCAAGCCACGCCCACAAGTGGTGGGCATGACTCACCCCTTTTAGGGGTTCTTTTTAAAATTTCCAACAAGCACACCCGTCTTTTTTTGTATGGAGGTTTGCCCCCCTCCCGAACACTGAAATCCCTTCTCTTTCTGGGAGCTTATGTAACAGCAAATTCTTTGGTAAACCCGGCAAATGCTGGAAGGGTGATGGGCTTGGATCACATACAGAGGCAGAGTGGGGTAGGGGGGGGAGCGATTATTCAGATAACTTTGGCGGTGTTTTATTGGGATCAACATGTTTTGATTGCTTCTGATGGTACGAGTTGCTCGTGTTCTATAAGGAAAAACAGACTTTTTTGTTGGTTCAGTTGATGAACTTTTAACAAAGTAACTCAAAACGGTAGCTTGAAACGGTTGCAGTTTTTCCCGAGTTTCTCAACAGGACACTTTGTCATGTTTGGGTGATCAAGATTCAACAATACACTGAGTGAAGTGTCTTGTCTAAGAACACAACACCAGGGCTCAAACCTAGACCACTTGATCTGAAGACAAACACACAATTAGGCCACCATGTCTCCAACATTACCCCAAAACTGAATTATATTTTCTTTGTTACAGTGGAATAATTGGACCCAGTATTTGCTTTGAGTTCTGGGATCATTCCTATGTTTCTGTGAAGAACAGCCAGGAAAATTCCGACACACGACTGGAGGCAAAATGCCCATCACCTTCCACAGAAACTGTTCCATCTAGTTGTTTGCCTTTGCAGCAGGAGTTGAATGGTAAGAGTTTTTTTTTGTATACTTGCATAGTAAAATAATTATGTAAAGAAAGACACATTAAAACAATTTCCTGTGTAACAAATAGATTCCATTTTGCAGAGTGTCTGCTGAGTAATAGATCATAGATGACATTAAAATGTGGGAAGACATCAAAAAAGTGTCACATGAGCCGTTAGGTCTCGTTTAAGTTCTTCCCACATTTGACGACTGCCTGGTTAGCTCAGTTGGTAGAGCACCAGTCTGCTGTGCGGGAGGTCGAGGGTTCAAGGCCCAGACCAGACCTACACTCATGGTCTTAGAATAACTGAGAAGAATGTGCTGCCTTTGTAATTATATCTGCAAATGGTTAGACGTTCAAGTCTTCTCGGATAAGGACTATAAACCTCAGACCCGTCTCCTGCGTCCATACAGTGTTGTATGGTTAGCAGGCAACATTAAAGAACCCACAAATTTATCAGAAAGAGTAGGTTATGTAGTTCCCAGTGTTGTGGTCTGGTTTTGCCTCATGGGTTGGTACTTCACGTAGAGTTAACCTCATTGCACTTTTCCCCCTTAGACGTCCCAAAAATTGCTATGACTATGCTATGACGTCTTCTGTTATCTATTACCGAACAGACGCACAGCAACATTGAATTTACCTGTTTTATATAATAAAGAAACAGATAAAATTGTTAATTAAGTCATCTTTAAGTCTGTCCTTCAGTAGATCATGAGTAAGAACCAATCAAAATGCGAGAATAATTTAACACATTATATGAATTCATATTTTCCATTGTAAACCAGCGGATGTTTGAGAAGAAATTATTACTGTTATGAAAAATGCTTGACTTTTTGAATCTACACACATCACATAAGTCTTTATTTCTCCGGTTAGGCCTTCCATCCAGACTTATCCGTCAACGAAGATGGAACTTTTTGAAACTGCTCTTCAAACCGGTTGAATTTGGGAACACCGGGTTTTCATTTTTGTGTGGAAAATGATAAGGTTACCATAAGTATTGCTTAAAAACAAATCCAAAATGACAGATGATTGGTGTGTTTTCAAATTTCCCCGGCATGGTGTGTGCTGGTCCTATCATCCAAAATCCTTAATTTCATGTTTTGTGAATCTGTAGCTGAGGAGGAGAAGATGGAGGTGGATCATGATCAACATCAAGAACAGGAGAAAGTAACAGATGAGGAACCCATGGAAACAGACAACAGTGCTATTGAAGAACAACAGCAGCAACAGCAGTCATCGAATACGGTAAACAATTTAATTTAAACCCTAATTAAATAATATGAGTAATATGGGGATGGTCTGCGCTGTGTTTTAGGCTCATCAAACAGTGTTAATTTGAACCAAGATTAATGTTTTGGCGGCGGAGAGAATTATCTTGCAGTAAGAGGAAACTTTAAAATAAAAATTTGCTGAGAAAGAAAAACGCCGAATAAGTGAGAATAAATCAGATAGAAATGATGATGGTTTAGATTGGGAAAGATTGAGACGGATTACAGACGAGAAATGTTAAAACTTGTGTTACATAACATTCAGCGCTGATTACAAATGGATAACTGGGATTTGAGAGAGCTTATATTGTGTCGGTTTAGGTAGCCCGCCTAGAATAGCTATGCTAACTGCGGGCTACAAAGGCCTTTTCTCGAGATTCTTTATAAATAAAGTCAATGTTGTTGTTGATTTATCTTCATCACTTCTCAATTTCTCTAAAACGCAAGGAAATTAGAGAATGCATTTTGAAAATGGGACTCTCACAGAAACAAAATAAAATGTAGTTTTAAAGTTTCTTTATTTTTAACTTTCAGGAGGTCGAGGATACCAGGAAGTGTCTCCTGTGTGGTGAGATGAGAGATGCTGACCCACCAGGACCTGGCCGTCTTCTGTGTTGTGGTTTGGATGAGTGGGTGCACGTCAACTGCGGTCTGTGGTCAGCGGAAGTGTTTGAAGATGACGAGGGCCGTTTACAGAATGTTCAAGTAGCAATATCCAGAGGAAAACAGATGGTATAACCTTCTGTTGATTATTTATACTTTAATTTTACACCAAGCCCTGTACTCTTTTATCCCTTTTATTTGTGTATTGAACAACAACAAGTTTCACACCCGAGACTGGTTGCTCCTTCGAAAACTGTAGAGCTTTTTTTTTGTTTTATGATGGTTTGTTTAAAGGAGCTCAGTCACGGCATGTTGAGTTATTTTGAACATCGAAAAAATAACCGTTAAATTGAAGGAAACCTAAAAATAACACTTTATAAAGATAGAAAAACATCAAAGAGATAATAATAAACCATAAAGGAACAAGGATGGTTAAGGATGGAGAAGATTGACACGGATTACGAACAACGAAATTGAAAAATTTAAGCTAAACTATTCAAACCATCTAACCATGACAGTGCTCCTTTAAAGGGTTTTCATTTTCTTTTGAATGCCAAATGTCTTTTGATTACCTTTCAGGTGCAAAACCCTGCAAATTTCTCGTGATTAACTCCCCTTCCACTCCATGGGCAATATATATGATATAAAAACAAGTCTTACCCTATTTTCGAAAGTTAATTAATCTCACGCTTTTGTTAGTACTGCTGTCGTTGTTGTTGCTGTTGAGTTTTGGTGCTTCTGTTGATCCAGTGGCGACCGTCACTACTATTGCCGTTACTGAGCTCTGATTCTCAGTAACCACTTTCCTCCACCTCTAGAAATGTGAGTATTGTGGAGAAGTTGGAGCTACTGTGGGCTGCTGTGAGCCTCGCTGTCCTATGAACTATCACTTCATGTGCGCAAGAAAGGCCGACGCCGAGTTTCAAGATGACAAGAAAGTCTACTGTTCTCAACATTCCTTCAGAACCAAGAAAGAGGTTGGCCAGGTTTTGTTTCCATCATTCAAGCAGTTTGAATCAGAGTGTTGCCCCTTGTAGATGCTCACTGAGTTGAACTCTAGTGTCGTAAAACCAGAACCATATTAAGACGAAATTCTATAGGAAATCAAACAATTTCAGTTTTTAATGGGCAACAACCTTGTCTCAGAATAACTTTTTAGTACACTACAGTCCTTTTTGCCTTTTCTTAAAGCTAAAGGTATAGACAGTTGCCTGAGATATCCTCAAAAAAAGTTTCCATGGAAACTCGAGAAAACATATTTCAAAGTTCAGAGAAGTTTCATCATCGGTTTCATTTCACCAGTACTTTCAAGTGGGTTGATATGAACTTCAAAATTTGTTTTCAACATTTGGTGTTGTTAGAAGTGTTATCTTCTGAGAAAGTATTCAAACCGTCGCACAGAAGTTTCAATGTAAACAATCGTGGTACAAAGCAGTTTTTCCGCTTGTTAGCGAACTTGTGGTTGACTCCTTCTAAATCACTCTCAGCAATCAGAAAAGATACAGACAATCTGGCCAGTGAACCAATCAAAACTGACGTAATTACATGTCGCTGGCACGAAGCGTGGGAAAACGCGTGCGAGCCAATCACGATTGGTTATGCTTTTACTTCTGATTGGATGAGTTTCTACGCCAATCATGTAACGTAGTAATGCGAAACCAATGACTTTTCGATACTTAAGTGAAAACCACTCTGACTATGTTTTTATGTGTATTTATTTTATCAGTTGCTGATGCGCGATGATGATTTCTGTGTGGAGCGCCGTGTTTGCGTGGATATGAGTAAAATCCGAGCGACAAAGAAGCTGTCAAGAGGATTTGAACCTCATTCCATTAACCTTGTGCAAGGTATGCACCTCACTTGCATGAGATCACGATCGTGAAAGAGAGCCATTTTCGGCAATATCATTATAGTAAAGTATTAAAAATCAGCATTGTTGAAACTGAGAATGATTGCGACGGATTGCAAAGGGCGAACGCGGTCGTCTTTGCAAGATGCACCGTCGCGACTTAACTCTTGCGAGGTTCACGCCGTCTCTCGAAATAACTTCCAAATTGAATTTTCTTGAATTCCTTCGTGTAGCCTTGAGAAATCTATGAAGTGGCCCCGGAACAGAAGAGTCTGGATAAAACTACTAACTTGCAAAATGTAGGCTTATCTGAGAAGATTCGATTGAATAGAACAACCACGAGAGAATCGACCACAAGCAAGCCGTCCTTGCCTAAACGCTGTCGACCGCGCCGCGAAAGATAACACGAGAGGAAAACGACCGCGCGCACGAGGGCAAAAAATTGCCATATTTTTCTCTGTCACGCCCCACAGACTAGTCGTGCTGGTAGTAATCTAAAGAAACTGTTTCATTGCATGGCTTAACATAAAGAGTAGGAGAGAAGAGTACAATTGGGGGAGAAATTCGAAGTGTTTTCAAAGATGATGAAACACTATCTCGAATACTTGTTGTACCTTAGTCAAAGCTAAACCTAAGAGGTAGACGAAGAAAAAAGTCCCTGCTTGTTAATAAGACAAATTTCTAGTCGTGATTTTTAGATTACATTGATGACTAACAAATTTGATAATGTTGTTTCTTTTGTAGGTTCTCTTACTTTAGAAAACATAGGTCGACTGAACGAATATTCTGACACCAAACAAACGCTTTATCCGATCGGTTACAGGTTGGTTAGAAAACTTTGCAAATGTATTTTTCGTAGATATTTCCAGCAGCTTTCCTTCTTTGCCGTCAGTCCTCAGGCGGTTTGTTGCACAATTTTGAAATCTCACAAAAATATGCTTTGAGATCCCCACCCCACCCCACGTCCAATCGGTTTAAGTTTCATTTTGAGCTCCCCCTTCCGCAAATAAATACCCTCCCCCCCCCCCGAATGTGGCATATTTAAATTAGCTTAGATTTCAGCTCGCGTGTTGATTGTAAGGCTTCCACTGAAAAGCTTGTGTTGTATTTTAGAGTATGCCCAGTGGTGGGCCTCATGGTTATTGCGCTCGACTCTGGAACGAGTGGTCTGGGTTCGAGCCCGAGCTGTGATCTTGGGCAAGACAGTTAACTCTCTAAATGGGTACCGGCGATTTTCTATCTGGGGGTAACCCTACGATGGACTAGCATCCCATCTAGAGGGGAGTGGACATACCCCTAGTCGCTTCATGCTACAGAAACCGGGATAAACTCCCAGCGGTATGGAACTCTTGGCTCGACACACACTTAGCCTAATGTATGCTCAGAGACTACTGATGTCCATTTGACGACTGTAAAACTCGTTATGTGTTTTATCATTTTGTTATGTATTGCTTGTAGAAGTGTTGCCAGTTTTATGACTTGTTGCTTGTTTCCCAGGACAAGTCGGTTGTACTGGAGCGTTAAAGATCCTACTAAAAGATGTCGCTATTACTGTACAGTCGAAGAGAAGGAAAGAAAATCGTTACCAGGGAAATCACAACAGGAAAGTCAGGAGTTAATTGATCAACAACATCTTCACAAAGTTATTTCCCACGAGGAAGTCAACAAGAAGGAAAAGCCAACGAAAAACATGACTTCATCTCGCGGAGATCTAAAAAACATGGCACCTCCTCGCAATAATATTTCAAATGACTACTTACACGGCTCTTATGGAAAGAAACTTAAAAGAATAGCCCCTCATCCGGGGCCTTCTTTAATTAATCACGCTGTATTTCCAGGAGCTCACTTTAATGATACGAATTTGGGACCTTCAAGCACACATTTATCTAAACTGAGAAGAATTCTTCCAGCTACACAGAAACCTCTGCCTCCTTCTCCTTCGCACTCTCCAAGGAAACTACTCGAGCACTTAAACCGACAAGCGACGCATTTACCGGCGATAATGAACCCCGTGTATCCCGAAAAATTGCCACCCGTTTCTACTCCTTCCCCGCAGCAAAAGACCACGCCCTCTAGAAGTAGGAAAACTCCTCCCTCAGCGAAAAGAACTATTAGTTTTGATGATTCTATTCCTCAAACCGTAAGACAGTTGAATTGTGATCACGAGGTGGTCGCGAAAGCAGAAGACGGAGAACTGTCAAATTCCCCCGTGAAGGAAAAATCTGCCAAGTCTTGGTTAATGAGTCTTCGAGAGAGAGAAAAAAATGCTCTGCAAAGCGAGGAACTTTCCGTTTCTTTTGTTATTACGAGCGACGAAGGAATCAGGATTGAGGCCAACACATGTGAAGGTATGTTTAGGATCCTAAGAGCAGTTAATTTGTATTTCTGTACTATGTAAAGACATTTTCAAGCGGACAGGTCTGGAGAGCAACGAAAATCACCAACTCGAAGATATTGCCGTGATAAATCTCCAAAATTGTTAATCTGTTCTACAGATGCCCTCCCGATTTTTTTTTGACACAGGCTACCAAAATCAATGTTTTGAGTTTGCGATTACAACGGTGTTTTTATTCTGCTTATTCTATGACAGGCAAGACTCCATAAAATTCAATTCTTATGCAATAAGCTCTTGTACTAATCAAGGCGTCTCCACACAAAAAACGACCATCCTTCTCTACTACGTTTGTTTAAGTCGGTTACGCGATGCTCTTACCTTGAAGCGTTGCGTGACAACCGTGATAAACACTGTGCAAAAGAATAAGGTATGTCACGTTGCCCTGTAAATTATCTTGAGAGGTCTTTTGGATCGCTCAAATCGCTGAAAGGGTCGGGAATTCTGGCAAGAAAAGCTAGTTGTCCTAGCTGAAGGCCTTTTTTATTAAAAAGACAAAATGGAAGTCGCATAATAGTGGATGCATCGTTAACTGGAGTATTGTTTTGTGTTAATATTTTTAGCTGCTTGGAAGGACGTTTTTGAAATGGTACAGGAAGCTAGGATAGACCGTCTGATGAAGCTGGTTCCCTTTGCAGGTACTGTTTTATATCAATCGTTTTCACTGTCACGCAATACAAATATAAATCGAAAACCGTACAGTGGATTAACAATAAGTCGCGAAATTATGATGTTATAGGAAATGATTGGTTTATTTCTGTTTGATGTTAGTTCAGCAGAAGGTCTTATTATTCCTGTGATTTATTCTTCCTAGGCGTGAATGGTAAAGCAATGTTTGGCGTCCACCAGGTGGGTGTTACTCTCGTTTCTGTTGTAAAGATTTGGCAATATAAAGAAAAGTAGGGTTAGGGGTTAATCTGTGATTCTTTTTTTGTACAGGAATCTGTTGTTTCCATGCTGGAGCAGTTGCCAGGAGCCCATCAACTTAAGCAGTACTCGTTCAAGTACAACCCACCATTTGACAACAGTAGCTTGGAGGAAACACAGGTAAGCTGCGGATAATATCCTGGTGCGCGTAAATTGAAAACCTTTACGAGAAATCCAGTTACCCGGCTCCTGCGGAAACGTTAATGAAATTGATACTGGGAGTTGCAAAGATGCTCGTATCCAAAAAAAGAAATTCATACACACGACCACTGCTGAAAAAAATTTCACGCACGTCCATTGAGCCGAAAAAAATGCATGTCTCGTCCGTTAACTTTTGTCCATCCTTAAGTGTTCTGTGAAATTTTACAAGTAATAATCAAGGAATATTAACAATACTTCTGACTTTTACTGATTGTTTTATAGAGCAACAGTATATTCTAAAATTTCAGTCAAAACCCGCTTTAATATAACTTCTTCTACAGGTTTTGAAAGAGAATCCACATGGCTGTGCAAGAGCTGAGGTGTTCAACAGGTAAGACAAAGTAACTAGTTTGTTGGAAATTAAATTCGTGAGGCAACTTTGGGTAACGTCTGGGTGCTTACCATTTGGCCAGAAAATCCGGAAATTTCGGTTTGAAGTCAAACGGTAAGGTGATTTTCCGGAAAGAGGTACTCTTCTTTTTCCGTTAACGGCGGAAATTTCCTTACCATTTGCTAAACGTTAACTTTCCAGTTTCCAGTCTCTCATCAGCCGAAAACAATGACGGGAAATCGAATTGCAAATGGTAAGCGCCATTTCGTTCGATTGGTTTGCTGATTTTGGAGAAACCCTTACCATTTATTCAACGCTCGGCTACGCTCGTCCCAATCGGTTTATTCTGACAAATAGTAAGCAATTCTCAGGTTGTTTACCATTTACTCGGAAGAACCGGTTGGTCGACAGTTGTAGTAAATGGTACGCGTCAAATCCCAAATGGAAATTTTCAGTGGGATGCGGCTTGTTCCATTTCCACGACTTTTCCCGGAAGATAGGATCAAAGACGATCCAAGCCAAAAGGCCCGGAACTAGTAAGAGCTAGCAAATGGAACGCACATTTTCCATTCGGAAATTCCGTTTGGGAATTTTGGACTACCTTTCAAGAAATCTCATTTTCCCGAGAAAATTTCCGTTCAGGGAGACAAAATTAATCTTTCCATTTTCATTCCATCCGAAATTTCCGGATTTTTTGGGCAAATGGTAAACAACCTCTGTCTCTTGTCTCGAGAGTTCAGTTTCAGACCTTTTAAACCAATCAGATTAAGGTTCAAACGAACCGTGTACGCGGTTAGCACAATTTTCTCGCTTTTTTTGTCGCATTTTTGGGGCGGTGCGGTTTAAAAGATGTTAAGAAACGGCTGTAATGATTTTCAGTAATCTTCTTTTTCTCTAACATTCCTCTTTCAGGGGTAAAAAATACGACATGTTCGCTTTCTTGGCTTCTGTTCACCGCGTGGCTCCGCAGTTGGAAGAAAGTACAGAGGAACAGGAGAACTCGGAACAGACGCGGGAAGGACCGCTCACTGTTAAGTACGTGAAACTCTGAGCCCAAAGTGTCCAGGTTAAAAAAATGAAAAAAGGAAAGAAATCCTAATTTTTGTAATGCAAAGACGAAAATATTTTAAAACAAACAATACAGCTTGAAATTATTGTTTATTAGCTTTCATTTGAATTGTCACACGATAGAGTTTCAACCAAAGACTTGCAGAACTGCATAAGTAACAGCGTAATAAGCAGTTCCACATAAAAATGCTGCTTCAGCTACGTAGTTAAATTGTGACAGTGTTATTTAGCAGAAAGGTTTTGTCTGCAAGTTTGTTTAATTTCACCAAACCCAAATGACGTGGTAACTTTTGAGTGACGGATAAAATGACCAGTCCTGTATAGTCGAACTTCCTGTAAGCAGACACCCTCGGTACCACAAAACTTGTCCGCCTAAGAGAGGTGTCCTCTTATCATACAGGGCTCGAAATAATTTCCGGAGAGTCTCCGGACACGATGACCGGCCAAATTCATTTTAGCTCGGTCACATACCGTTTCTGGCCGGTCAAATTATATACAATAAATACAGGGGCCCATGAACCAAAACTGGCATTATATGTTTCCAAAAAAGTTGTTGCTTAGAGCTTATAGCACTTTAAAGCACTCATTGTCAACAACAAAAGTAAATTACAGCAGCAAAATGAAAATAAGGTTATGTGTATTAATGGTACACTGTCTGTAAGAGTAAAGACTAACCCGCCACACGTTAAATATCGTTATCGTACACATTAAATTTGTAAATAAGTAAATGCACAGTAAATGCCTCCAAATATAATGATTTTTGGTGTTCGTATCACGGTGTGAGATCTTGATCCTAAAACTCCGCCAGTAATCCATGTTACTCGTTACTCCTCATTACAAGAAAAGAAAATTTGTATTCATCGAGAAAAGCTTAGTAACCAGGCATTTTAACTCGGGTGTTCAAGAAATATGGTAAAATTGGAAAGTCTGGAAAGGGAACCGATTGGAAAAAAAAAATATCAACCATAACCAGTCTATTCATTATTTTTAACTTTGCGACCGGAAGTGCGTGAACCCCGATGTCTGTTTTCAATGCCCGAATTGTAAACAACGGCTCTTGTTGCATTTCACCCAAGATTTCAGATCAAAGTTCCGCAAATGACAATACACAGCAACTTGCTACAACTGAAACAACCGAACAGCACGGAAATTTTAATTTATTTCATTTTCAAAACGATCAAATGTGACCGGTCAACATGACCGGCAAGACGAAAGGTTGACCGGTCAACCCCCAAATCAGTTCGGACATTGTCCGTTGACCGGCCGTTATTTCGAGCCCTGTCATATGGGAGGATAAAAATGTAGTGTTTGTATTTGGCTTACGTTAGGTGTTCAATAGCGGAGGTTCCACTGTACTTTGAGCTCATGTTGCTTCATTCTCCGTGTAAGGAGCAAGTTGTATTACAGATAATCTTTTAGGTTCATGAGTGTTTACAATAATTTTCTGCTGATTTCACAGACGCCCGACATGTCTGGACCTTCCTATGGCTATGAGGTACCGCCACCTTAAACAGTGTTCCTTCAACAAAGATGCTGTTGCTGTATACAGGTTTGTGTGTTATTTGATCTACACCGGTACCTCTCCTCTGCAATGTAAATAGAGAAGTAAAACGAAATCCAACTCTCACTCGTTTGCACACGTTTTCCCGCGCTTCGCGTCAGCTACGTGAGTTTACTTCGAGCTCTGATTGGTTCGCTGTATTTGTCCCTGTTTCGACATTCCCCCAGAAAGGTTGTTAGCCAATCAGAAAGAAAGAAAGCGTGCAGCTCGTGTCAAGCGCGGGAAAACAAAAGTAAGCCAATTCAAGTTTTGGTTTTACTCTCGTGATTGGTTGGAAAAGCAACATGCTTGCTCTGATTGTTTACGAGAGCAAGTTCATTGTGCGATTCATTGAGACTTGTAACAGAGCTGTGTAAACGTGAAACGACAGCAAGACGCAGCTACTCTCCAGAGTCAATGAAAATTGCTTTTGCAAAATAACGGCCCTTTTTCCGAGCTTTTTGGCTCTAGATTCCAAAGATTTGAAAGCCTAAAATAAGGGTTAATTAAATAACAATCATCTTTTTCTTTCAACAAGGTCTCCAATTCACGGGCGTGGTTTGTTCTGCACTCGCAATATCGCCGCGGGTGAGATGGTGATCGAGTATTCTGGAATGTTGGTCCGCTCGGTTCTCACCGACAAACGAGAGAAGTACTACGAGAGCAAGGTGAGACATCAACACAGTAAAAACCCGCGTCTAATACCCAAAAATTTAAGAACTTGTTCAGCGAAGCAAGATCAAGTAGGTTCATATATGTGGGTTACAGTTAAATTAGGAACTCTTGTTACATAATAATCGTTCAGTGATCAGTTGTGTTAGGCTTATCATAACACAGTTGTGAATAAATACTGTGTATTTAGGGACCAAACCCAAGTTTATTTATTTTTCTGGTAATCAGCAACAATAGAAATTAAGAGCCTCCACAGACTAGACATAAAGTAGTCGACAACTATTTGTTATTGACAACCAAATGTTATCGACGACCAAAAACCAAAGTCTGTGGGACAGGTTATCGACAACTAAATGCGAAAATTTTACTTTGTCGACGACTAGCAGTTTCCCTTCTGAAAAAGGGAAACTGCGAAGTTGTCGACAACTAAAAATTTAGCGTTTTGTTGTCGACAACTTATCTCACACATTGCGTTTTTAGTAATCGACAACTCTCTTTTAGTTGTCGATAACTTTTATATGTTAAATAACAATTCGTTATCGACAACTTAAAGGGGCTCAGTCACGGCATCTTGAGTTATTTTGAACATCAAAAAAATAACCGTTAAATTGAAGGAAACCTAAAAATAACACTTTATAAAGATAGAAAAACATCAAAGAGATAATAATAAACCATAAAGGAACAAGGATGGTTAAGGATGGAGAAGATTGACACGGATTGCAAACACCGAATTTGAAAAGTTTAGCTAAGCTTTTCAAACGTGACTCAGCCCCTTAAACATCTCTTGTCCGTGGAGGCCCTAAGAACCTGGTGAACCTAAACTGCCAATAACTACCGGCCTAAAATACAATAATTTGCCAATTTACTTTAGTGTAGTTTCACTTGAGTGTCTAAAGGAATTCACATCTGTTTTGGCACGGTTTAAACTTCACTTTCTCATTTCGCTTGATAAGTTATTGCCGTCAGCCCGTTTATACAGATCTCCAGAAAATTTTAAGATTCGTTAAGATCACGCTCTAGTGTGAGTTACTATGAAGCTGGCATTTGGAATGAAATTGTTTTTGTAGCACATCGACCTAGATGTATGCGATTTGTCTCAAGTAGTTTTCTCGTTAACTGGAATTGATTGTTTCACTGCGTTGATTGCATGTGTTTGTTTTTAGGGAATCGGATGTTATATGTTTCGTGTGGATGGGACGTATGTTGTCGACGCCACAATGTGTGGCAACGCGGCTCGCTTCATCAATCATTCTTGCGAGGTACCGGACACTGTTTTTGTTATATAGTTAATAGAGGGAAATTGTTATCGAAACCATGGCAACGTACTCTGTTGTATATTTTTTGGTTGCTAGTTTGGGGGTTGACCCTGCACAAAACTCGGCAAAATTCAAAAGGTGGTTATGCGCTCATATAACTGACCAATAGAAGTCTGTCCTGTTATTGATCATGAATTTCGTCATAACATTGTCAAAGTAGCTGTGGATCCATGAGGCGATAGCCGAATGGATCTGCAGACTACTTTGACAATTTTATGACGAAGTTCATTGTCCATAACCGGACAGACGCATGAAAAACTGATGTCCATTTGTTTTTTACAATAACAAACTGTCAAATTGTTCGCTCTCGCTCGTTGCAACATCGCATAAATTATAAATTCATGTGTCTGTCCACTTGTTGACGATAAAAATTAGCCAATAGGCGCGAGAATTTGTGCTGTTATCGTGAAATATGTAATCCATGCATAGTCAGTGAGCCTGAAACAAAAGATGTGTAGAGCCAAGGACCTCTGTTTGTTCTCTGTTTTTTCCATCTTTTATGTCTACTGAGCTTCTTAACTATTTCTCCCTATTAATTATGTGTAAAAATAGTGAAATGTAAGCACAGGGATGGAAATGTTTTATCTATGTTTTATTAAGTCTCCTCGTTATTGTTATAAAATTTGTCTTGTTTTTTTTTTCTTTTCAGTCGAACTGCTATTCTCGTGTCATAACTGTGGATGGTCAAAAGAAGATCATTATCTTCGCCTCCAGAAGGTATCAAAATTCGTCGTTTCGCTTCCTGAGTTCGTACAAGTTTCGCCTTTTTCCCTTAAAGCTGACCCGTAACCAGGAACAGGCCAACCGAGGCACTTGCCTCAGTCATTTCGTTCGTTGTTGTTTTATAGTCATCGTAAACACTTTAAGTACATAGGATGAGAACTCAGCCATGGACCGATTCTCAGTCATTAGTTTTTCATGGGCATTGCTTCAGTCAAGTTTTTTTCTGGCTACGGCCCTGTAAAGACGATAGATTGTTAGCCCGTTTGTTTGCAAGCTACGTTTGTTAATGTCGTAACACCAAATTTGACCAATCAGAACAAACTTGGACAGTGACTGAACCAATCAGCGGAGAGCGCGGAAAAATTGCCTCTGGCTCCGTCTGTGATTGGTTGAGAAAGCAGCGTTCGCTTTGTTTTGATTGGACGCTTGCTTTTCACCTTTTCGCTAACCTTTTCGCATATTTCACTGAAGATAAAATTTCACGATTTAGCGTATGTGCAATCTATGACGTGAACATAAAGAACCTTTTCGCTTTGCACCCAGTGGCCCATGTTGCACAACTTTTTTTGAGCAGTTTTAACCCCCCCTCCCCCCCCCCCCCCCTCTCCCTCTCGGAACAAGTGATGATCCGTCCTTTATGAATGAGATAACGAAGAATGTGATGATTTTTTTTGTTGTTTCAGTATCTCTCGAGGTGAAGAACTTACCTACGATTACAAGTTCCCAATTGAGGATGAGAAGCTAACATGCTTGTGTGGCTCAAAGCACTGCCGCAAATACCTCAATTAATTCTCGACTCTTCCCTCGAATTTTCCAACCTAGACCCTTTTGTGAAATAAAATTTTATTTATGAGCCAAGTGTACAAAAATAAGGTGTAAAATATTTGTCTACGGCTTGTGCAAGAATATTGAGAGTGTAACTAGTTTATATTTGCCTTTTTCCGCTTTTCGTTTGAGACACTTTCTGTATGTTGCATGATATTTACAACAGATTTGTATTTCTCAAACTCTTCTAATATATGACAGATCAGAGGAAAAATTATGTAATGTTCAAGTGTAATAAATTATCAATAGGTACGAAAATAAATTTTTAGTGATATGTCTTGATTAGGTGTGTTTGCCATTGAGTCAACTGTTGTTGTTGTTGTTGTTGATAGTCTTGGGTTGCACCGTCACGCAATTAAAAAATAATTCGAAAACCATTCAGTGAATAAACTCAAGAAATTATCATGTTATAGGAGATAAATAATTAAAACACTTCTCCAAGTTTTAGGTTTGTACGTTTTCCCGATCTTCAAATATTTGTCGACTGAAATACTTTGCACAAATTTACAGAGTCCAAACTTCATTTGAGTAAAAATACTGGGCAAACAAACTGCGGTTATAAACATAACGAGACAACGCATGTTGTAAAAACTTTCATTTATGAACTTGACGTTTCGTTAGGCTCTGAACCCCCTTCGTAAAAGTTGCATCTTATCATGCTGATTACAATTCGATAATAAAAAATGGGGGTCAGCTCGTTTTTGAGTTATAAGCGCTTAAAGCTAAAATTAAGGGTGTTTCTGGCAGGTCATAGTGTTGCTATGGTAACCTATTGTGCCACAAAATTAACAGCAACTTGTTCCCCGATGATTGGGCAGTTTGTTGATACCATGATTTTGGCGTCAACTAGTTTAGAGTGGTTATAATGACCCATCAAATTCTAAGTCTTGAAAAGTACTGGAAACTGTTTTCAGCCACCTTAACAATTATTCCACTCGCGCTTGTTGGAAATGAGAAACGAGTTGCTATAATCATCTCATATCCAACAAGCGCGAGTGGAATAATTGTTTTATTAAAATGCCCCCAAAATAGAAAACTAGACTACAGCAAAAATAAAAAGGCTAAAAAAATCACGCATACGCTAGCCATTTTTGTCGACCATGGTATAATTAACAATTATTCTTTGAAATCGAGGTAAATATTCTGCTACTATTCACCGAGATTGAGAAGAATAATTGTTTTAGTATATACACAGGAAGTGATCTCAACAACATTTTCAGAAGGAAACCATTAAAAATCGATTTAATTGACCTCTCAATAGCAAAGCGCGCGAAGTCTAAAAATAGAATGCAAATCACTGAATTCCCCGCGAGACTCAGTCGACATAAGCTTGTTCTGAGAGAAATACAGGGAATATAAGCGAAATTTTTGTTTCACAAGTGTTTTCGGAACACCGGCTTTTGCTCTTAAAGAAATCTTCAAAATCATCCACCATTCCAGTTTGTTTGTCTGAGTCTTGTCTGAGTCATGACGTCACTCGCGCGCTTCGCTATTCATGCGTGGAAAACGTGAAGCGGTACAAAGCATGCGCGAATTCGCGAAACTATTTACAGAATCTTTGAACATGGAAAATCTATAGTTAATATTCGAAAAAACCTCGTGACAGTCTAGAATAATGGTCCTTAGACACCGTTCAAATCAGTGTGAATCAAAAGTATGCTTTATTCAAAAGTATGCTTTATTTTTGTTTGGCTTTCGCATTATTCACTCGGTAGGGGGGTGAATAATGCTCATTAGTATCACCCAACTAGTGGTCTAATGCAAATCCTGCATTTTGATTGGCTACGCTACTAGTGGTCTAAGGATAATAGTCATCGAGTAGCGAAATTCGCCGGTTTTTCTTTCGTTTTTTTCCCCCAAATAAATATTTCTTCAACTTGCATTCGCTAACTTTATTACTGCCTTTTCTGTCCGACTAGTTGGGTGATACTAAAACAATTAGACCCTTCGCCCTCAAGGGCCACGGGTCAATAGCCCATTCGGCTTCGCCTCATGGGCTATTGACCCGTAGCCCTTTCGGGCTACGGGTCTAATTGTTAATTAGCCAGAGAAAGCGAACCAATCAGATTGCTTAAAACACCAAGATCACTGAGTGTGTATATTTGGCTCATATACCATGATGGCTAAGCCAATGTAAACTCTCGAATTGCATTATCCAATGATCCAGTTTTTAATAATTCTAGATATACTTCTAGTCGCTTTATGTTACGGAAACTTAACCTGGATAAGCTTCGGCCTTCTGGATCACTTATTTCGTATGCAGACTTTTGTGTCCCCAAATTAGTATGGGATTATTTTTCCCCAGGCTACAAAGCATTGAGACTCCACAAAAGTTCCTATCTGTGTATCTATATTTATCTTCCTTTTACCTACCTCCTCAGAAACCGGTAATGAGAAATTAAATCAAAGCAAGTTGGAAGAGAACTAGCAAGGCCGATTACACAGTCTGGGAATTAACCTGCGATCAGGCGTCCCTTATTTTTTCGGTATCGAAATATATTTTCCAATATTTCGGAAGGCACGGCCTTCCTCCATCAGTCAACTCCAAGAACGTTATCTACATGATATATAACCACTGTCACGGCAAACATACACAGAAGAAACCAAACGTGGACCTAAAAACCGCTTCAACGAACATCGCAGACCTGTTGACAAACAAACTAACAGCTCTAAGCCCGCAACAGTATCCGCACATTTTTTGTGTAACAATCATATAACGCTACTGACACGCAACTTTATATTCCTATTGAACTCGTTAAATCTAATCGTGACAGTGTACGTAAAGAGAGAGAAGCATATCTCATTGAAAGAGGTCAAACCCCTGAACCTCATGGTCTTTTTAAATAAGAAGGATGAAACTTTTCTTAGTATTAGCTTTCCATGTGTAGGTCATTTGTACTATTTATAGGTGCTCATTACTAATTTTCAGGCTGTAAGGTTTTCCCGTATTTTTGAATTTTTTAAACTTTTACGTTAATTACTTTTTTCATCGTTACTTGTCTTACTCATTACTTAGCCCTGTCCCTCAGTCTTTTGTTATCATTTATCTTTAAATTTCACTAGTTATATCGCATTTTTCATATTTTAAATTTGTAACGTTTAAAAACTAGAGTCTTTCTCTGTAACACCCTGAAGAAGGAAGACCGTACCTTCCGAAATATTGGAAAATATATTCCCATACTGTGTAATCTGCCTTGCTAATTTTCGTCTTTGATTAAAGTTGTACGAAAGGGAAAAAAAATCTTTAAAAGACTAGACAAGCAAAAAAAAAAAAAGAAAAACTCGCAGAAATTTCCCGTTTATGAAAGGTGTATACCCCGTGGGTCACCCCGGGAAAAAGATATGCTGTGTAATGGCGCCATTAGGGTCAAAATGCCTCAAATCACGTGATCAAACTCCAATCGAAGAGGAATCCGAGTGTTTACATCACCTTGAAGACAATCTCAGAAAACGTGAAAATTTGGAGAGGTTAGATTGCTGGGATTGTTAGATTTTATGCTGGATGTCATGTCAGCAACGTGTCATAGATGACCTAAATTTATGAAAAGCTTCCATGAGATGTGAATAATGCCGAACATGCATGGATGGGAATCGTAAGCCTTGGACTCAAGGAAAATCGGACATGGAATGTTGTAGCTGCAGTGAACTGGTTGGTGTAGAATGCTTTTTACGGCGTTGAACTTGGTGGAGTCCCGTCGTTTGAAAAGGAATTATATTAATTTATACTCTGGAAGAGATCTTTAGCACTTTTTGTGACATAATTTTCTGTAGTAAACGAAGTCTTACAAAAGTCTGCGACTCGTACGTGGTAAAATGGCTCCTCTCCAATGGTTCGGCTTGGTTTTCGTGCTATGTTCGTGCCTGCCTACTTCACACGCAAAATGCAGTGGAAGAACTGTTTTGACCGATTTACAGGGAACCATCCAGGATGGGCCATCTAAATATCCAGACAACACGTTATGTGAATGGCTCATTAGAGGTGCGGTGAGTTCAAATGTTAGCTTACCGTATTAAAATTTGTTTGATGGCTTCGAGGAAGCTGTGGTAGGGAATTACAAAGCACGCGTGAACCCGGAATACTCATGTTTTCGTTCGTGTAATCTACTGTTAATCTTTCGAAGATATCTTCCACATTGGACCTTGGGAAAACAAATGATTATGTCTGTAGCTAGCTACATGTACCTGATAATTAACGAGACGTGTATATGTAGTTGCTGAAAAGTTTGTGATGAAAAGGTGGTTGTGATTTTATTTCCCGGTTTTAAATCGTATTAAATTAAAACATTAGCAGTTTTTAGTGCATGCTTATCTCGTTAGTCAAAGTGAATTAATTTTCGACTAGAAGGTTATTTTGAGAATGATATTTATCTTCCAACATAATGAGGAAACGGGTAAGTTAAACAACGTTGGACACTTCAGACTTAAGATTTGTCTGTGGATTCCAAGGTTATTTTAATATACAGTTGCAAAATTGTGCAGTATTCCTTGTTTAGCAAAACTTGTTTTTGTTGAGTCTTAATTATAGGGAAGAGTGCCAAAATGAGTATAATTTTGCTATTTATAACACAGGAACCATTATTTGTCAGTGGCTTTCTTTCAATTTAAAAGCTTATTTTTGGATGCTGGTGTATCATGTTGTTTGATTTAAGGTCATTCCACTGAAATAGAACCTAAACTGAGATTTTTCTCAAACTTTGCCAATTGATTGGTTACATTATAGGAACTTAAATTTGGAAATAAAAATGAGGGGTCCCCATGTTCATTTAGGAGCAACAGCACCTTGTCTGTACCATATAAACCCTTATAAAAGCACCATGATTGCTTGCTAAATTCACGTTTCCGACGATTGTTTTTTTCTCAACACTGAGAATTGGCCCATATTTATTTTACATAGAGAAATTTACTAATCAAATCAAAACAACAGAAAAAAATGATAGGTCACCGTACTCGTTTTCGAGAAAATGTCGATTTACCTCTCCGGCGAGGTCCAGTCGTAAAGAAAAAGCCGCCATTTTCTAATGCGCGCGCGCTAATCACGCGTAAAATTATGCCAGTAGGGATGCGCAATGCAATACTGGGGAATGACCTTAAGACTTTTAGCAGCAGCCAGCATCATAAGCTATACCCCGAAAAACAGAGATTCTCTTCTCTTTGTGCTTGGTGAGGGACGAGAGGGAACCTCCGCTCACAACTGCTTGATTTTATGCGCAAGCTACCTCAGCATTTTACATGTCATGTGCTTTGCCAAGCAAAATATTTTTTCTGCGCAAACCAAATGTTTCTAGTTAAATATTTTCGGCGAATCTTGTACTTGACTTTTCCCACCATTTATTTGTAAGAGAAACTACAGAAATAAATTGTCTTAGAGTTGCTATGTTACCCACATGGCATCTCAAGTTGTAACTTGATGATGCTCGGCCAAAAGTATTGAATCGATACATTGCCAATGGAATTGGTGATTCAGAAGTGAGGATGACTTTGCACATGCCATGAGCCTGTACCATTATGTTCACTTTCATATACTGAGTTTGATAACATAGCCTTGTAAACTAGTGTTTGTATTTAAGAAATAGAAAACATGTACCATGTTTGTATCGAGTTATACAAACACGAGTGGAAGTTTGGGAGAACGAGAAATGCTGTGGGAACACGAGCCGCAGGCGAGTGTTTCCACAGCTTTTTCGAGTTCTCCCAAACTTTCACGAGTGTTTGTATAACTCGATAGAAACACAAAGTACATGTTTTCTATTTCTTTTAGAAAACACCACAACGAGAAAAAGGAAAACAACTTGTTAACTTTGACTATCAAAATGTAAATTCTCTTTGCTCGCGCCATCACTACGTCAACAGCGTGCGCTAGTTCTGTGTCTCCATCGAGTTATACAAACACGATTTTCAACCAATCAGCGCGCGTGCTTTCTTAGAACTGTTTTCTAATTTGTTTTATTATATGGCTGTGTCTCCCATGGACTGGGAACTTCAGATATTCAATCACAAATTGGCTGGCTGAAATCAATTTTGACTAGTCTAGATTTTCTGATCCTCTTGACAGGCATCTATACTGGTAACATTTTGTTGTGAAAAAGTTGCAAACTAAAATACAAAAATAGTGACTATTTTTTCTTAAAATATTAGCAGAAATGTCAAAAAGCATGATAAGAAAAAAAGAAGGAGAATGTGCAAACTTTGGCAGATTTAAGTTCAGCTCATCACTGCTCGGAAGAAAAATGTCAGCTACTACAAACGAGATACATTAAACAAAATAACGTTTTTTGTTTGGTTTGTCATATAATAAACATTTTATTAACCAAACCTAGTCAGTCTGTATGGGAGAATCTTGACCTTGGTCATGTGTATAGACCTCACTGTGTTTGATCTGTACTTACGACCTCATTCAAGATTCTCCCATGTAGACTTCCTGCTCAGTTAATAAGAGCTAAGTATGGAGCTGCATCATTGGTAGTCAGAATAATAGTTCCCTGGAATGGATGTAACTTCTTGCAGAGGAGTTACAATGTAAAGGTTCATTTTTATCTTTATTAGTGGACAACAATTTTTAGAGTTCTTACACTTTCTTATTATACTAATGGTCTTTATTTTTTTCTCAGGTCCATATCCCAACAGTACTATTACATTAGAATTTAAAGAATTTATCACAGAATGTTCTTATGACTATCTGTTCATCCATGATGGTGACTCGTACCTTTCTCCTCTCATTGGAGCCATCAGTGGAAAGAATTTGGTACAAACAGTTGTAGCACACTCAGGCCAGGTAACTATGGTCTTACAAAGAAGGAAATAACCAGTTGGGTGAATCCCATATGAAAAGGCTAAAGATGCTCGCCATCTTGCTTAGCGATATAAATGATACTGGTCTCACTGAGACTGTTGATGACAAAACAACACTATTTTTAGCTGTCAAAGTATCTTTTAGCATACACATAAAGAAAAGAATCTTAATAAAAGAAACACTCTTTTCAAAGCGCTATTGGATAGTAATAGAAATAGCGCTATATAAATAAACTATTATTATTATATTATTATTATTATTATTATTATTATTATTATTATTGTTATTATTAGACTTAATTTCTCCTGGTTTTTCTCAAGTGCAGGCTTCTCTCCTGAACAAGAGCTAATAATTAAGACTATTCCATTTCAAGTGATATTTTTTAGGAGTCAAATAAACCTCAAGCCATGCCCAGATTGGTCTTGTTAAGGGTTTCATTCAAATTTGCGACGAGCGTCTGTGATCTTTTTATATGGGAGTCCCCTCTTCCTTTGGGGAAATAACTGAGCTTGTTGACTGGGGTTGGGTATACATGTACATGTAGGCCCTTTGCAGGATCCAGAATAAATTATGCTGGGACGCAAGCTATGCATTGGGCCTTTTGAAACAAAGGAAAGTCGGGCCAGACTGTTACGAGTTCTTTATTCTGGAAGTCCCACTGTTTAACTTGCATCCCAGCATAATTTATTCCGTACCATGTGACCCAGATCATGCAAAGGGCCTATTGTCAGAGAAATGCTTGGTTTGTGGGAGTTCTGAGGTCCTCACAAATGGACTAACAGCCCAATACTTCTAATTCCCTGTTCAGCGTAATGTGTCTTACTCAATAGATACTTTTTATTAACACTGCCTATAGATATTAAACTAAGTAAGTTACAAGTTAGAAAGTTTTAATTATTTGCAAGTGTTATGTTTTTAAAAGCTGGGGTAGAAAACATAAACATTCCAGATGTACATGTTTTTCTAGGGTTCATTTAGTCGGAAACTTCTTCTATTTGAGAAATAGAAAACATTGTACATATACTGTGGTTCTGTTTGAGTTATAGAAACAGGAAGGGGAAGTTTGGGAGAACAAGAAATGCTGTGGGAAACATGAGCCGTAGGCAAGTGTTTCCACAGCTCTTTCGAGTTCTCCCAAACTTTCATGAGTATTTCTATAATTGATAGAAGCACAGAGAACATGTTTTCTAGTTCTTAATTACACATACAATGTACAGTATCATACATATAACATAGTACTGAGTTGTTGTGATGTCACAATCAGATTGCCCACCCTGGAGTACATGTGTATAATTTTTTGTGCAATCACAGCAAAAAACAAAAACTGCCAAAAAGTCAGTTTCATATAATAGTTTGTGTTTGATCAGGTACTGTAAGCTTACAATAGAGCATATGGACTCATGTGTCCAGCATCCATGCATATTTATTGGAACAAAAGAAAGGGCATGTACAAAAAGCAGGAATACCAGAACATCGGAATACTGGAACACAGGAGCACTGGAACACTTCGGAACACCCTGGAACACCCCGGAATGCCCCGGAACACCAAATTTGATGGTGTTGTTTTGTTTTCTATAACGAAAGAGCTTAGAGCTCGTTATAAAGTGTACGTGTATGAGATAGAATTAGAATTTAGAATTGTTGGTTTTTGTGGAGGGAGGAAAACCGGAGAACCCGCAGAAAAACAAACAACAAACTCAACTACTTTCACTTGACGGCAGGTCCGGAGAGCGAACCCGGGTCACATTGGTGGGAGACGACTGTCATTCCATCGTTCCAGTTCCCCTATATGATTATAGTCTGGAGAAATTTTCAAATAGTCGCGTGAATATGAATGAATGTTTTTTCCCCCGAGAATATCATGTGGTCTGTAATGGGTAAACAGAGACCAAGCGAAATAGGTCGATAACTTACATACATACATACATACATACTTTATTTGGTAAAGCAGGTTAAGTTACAATGGCAGCAAAAGGCTGATGTGGACCTGCATCTAAAATAAGTGAAATAAAAGTAAGATGATATAAAATATATAAATAAATAAAGTCAAGTTAAAAATATACATAATAATCGTGTTTATAAGCTATCATAGGAGCTCTAAATGAGAAATTTTGTAACCAGCCAGTGCATAACTTTAAGTCCAATTCAGTGTTCCAGGGTTTTTCGGCTGCTCTGGCATGTTCTGGGGTGTTCTGGTGTTCTGGTGTGTACGATGTTCCTGGTTTTAGTGCATGCCAAAAGAAAGTGTTTACATAAGAAAAGAGTTGAAGTCTCACAGGATTGGTTTGGTTCACCAACATGGTTGCCATGATGTCATGTGCTCCATATCAGTTTTTATAAATAGCTTTACCCACTCAATGGGTGTTTGGACTGGTGCACTTTGCATGTTCTTATCTGCCTGAGGAATTTTTGTGTCTCCCCATCATTTTAGGGCCATCAATCAAGAAAATAGGGAGTATGCAAATGTCATGGACTCTGACTTTTACAGGGAATGATTGTTTCTTTCTTTTTGTAGATGCTGATAAATCTTTACAGTGACTTCAACTACTCCCTTGAAGGTTTGTTGCTAACTACACAATAGAGAATTGTACCCAGGGATGTTCTGGTCATGGCACTTGTAAGAATGGCTTCTGCCAGTGCGATAACTTAACGCGTGGCAAGGCATGTGACTTAGATGTATGTCCATCACTCTGTTTGGCAGGACAAGGACAGGGACATTGCAATTTGGTAAGTTTCTGATTTGCTGAGAGCTTTCTCCCACTCTCTGTGTGCAAAAATAACACAAAACTGCTAATAAATGTCTACTCTATAGATTGTATACAGTGTTTCAGCCAGAAAATTTTACTTGAGGGTCAAAGGGGCCCCTGAAGACTTGTTTTAGGGGCCAATTTTTTAGGAAAGGGGCCGATAGATAATATTGGTAAAAAAAAATAGTTGGCAAATGCAAATGTCTGGTCACCAGATACTAGTATGAAGGTTCGGTATGAAGGCCCATTGCATGTCAAAAGAACAATACAAAGGCATACATGACGTAGTCAATGACCAAGGGTTTGCAATGCATTATAGGGCAATTTCAAACATGGTCAACCATTTGGAAGTTTTTCGATGTGAGAGAATCAATACAGCAAAGCAAAAGGATAGATTGAATTCTCTTCTTATGTGGAGTGTTTTAGAAGTGAAAATCTTTCAATATGGTTTTCTAGAAGAACACAAGGTGTGCATAAATAACCATTATTGATCTTCAACGTAGAGAAATGAAGTCGCGATTATGGTGACTAAACCAGCATTTTTGGCCGCCAAGAAAGATATGCTAGGTGCATTGTTGTAAATTGTTAGTTCATTGGAGGATATATCGGTTACAACTTTGAGCCTTGGTATGGCTTTTAAAATACTATGCTTGGGCTAAGCCTACATGTAGCCTTGTAAATTGGCCCTTTCTACATTTTGCTGGGGGCCTTTTCTGAATGCAATGCGGGATTCCCGCAATAGTGTGGTTTGGTGGAAACACTGTGTATACAGAGAAACTTCAGATGAGGTGAACCCTTGAAATTAAGTAATACTGTAACATACAGGTATTTTATTAAATGTTGTTATAAGAAAGTAAGTGAAATATATTTTGTAATATATTTTAATTTTTATACCATGTCCTAAAAGATATTTAACAAATAAAGAAGCCTAAGCCGTGTATTACACGGTGATAAAACACAATGGTCATTTGAGAACAGGAGGGAAATGTAGAAAACACGAGCCGCAGGCGAGTGTTTTCTACATTTCTCGAGTGTTCTCAAATGACCGGAGTGTTTTATCACAGTTTAATACACGGCTTAAGCTTCTTCATTTGCTTTAAAATGTAGATTTTACGTGCGTAAAACAATATAACACACCTTTTCTATGTTTTATACTCTGATAAATCATGGGTTTTTGACCAATCAGAGTGCGTGAAGAGTCCTATCTATATTTTAAAACCAATCAGAAGATAGGAAAGCTGTGTCTATGATTCGACAATATTACATCCAACCTTTTCATCATGCGCCACACATATGTTGCCTTTATTGTGTTGGTCACTGTTTTTGAGTTATTTTTTTTGTGAAAAAAATACCTCTTAGTCGGCGCGTCGAGTATGTTATGGACGGGTCAACGGATCAGTGAGTGAGTCAGTGAGTGAGTCAGTGAGTGAGAGATGTATGTATGTCACACCAATCAGATCGTATCTACTATAAACAGCCAATCAAATTTCTTGTTTTAAAGGTAAATGATATATGAGAAGATTTGATCCCGATACAGTTCAGAACGGCCATATTCATTCTTCTATAAAAGAGGAGAAAGTATTCATATATTGGGTTTACTTCGGCATTTTCTGTGGGTTAGGCTGAGGATTTCATGAGCCTTGAGGTCTGAAACAGTGCTTGAGCTAGTTGTATGCAAATGAGTGAGATATTTTTTTTCATTTTTAGTTACAAAGGTAACTTGATATTTTTGTTTTTCACAAGGAGTAAATTCAATTAGACGTCATGCATCGTTGCTTCTAGTTCTAAGGAAATGTTTTAGAGGAGACGGGACTATTTTGGTTTAATTTTGAAAGAGTTCGAACGTTTACAATAGGTACAGGAAACGATTATTTTGTTGCATGCAAATATAGAGAGATATTTTTATTTTTTAGTTACAAAGCTAAGGGTAATTTGACACTTTTGTTTTTCACAAGGGAGTAAATTCAATTAGAGCTGATACATCATCACCACTTGTTCCCACGAGATGCTTGCTATTTTTAGTTACAAATGGTAACTTGACACTTTTGTTTTTCATATGGGAGCAAATCGTTCCCAAGAGATGCTTGCTACTTTTAGTTACAAATGGTAATTTGACACTTTTGCTTTTCATTTGAGAGCAAATCGTTCGCTCAAGATGTTTTCTATTGTCAGTTAAAAATGGTAACTTGACACTTTTGTTTTTCATATCGGAGTAAATTAAATTAAACTTTCAACGTGTCAGAACGGTTTTTTCTCTTTCTTTCTATTTTCGATGAAGAGGTGTTGTGTAAAAAGGATAAACTTACGACTCTTATAAAATGCGATAAGGTCTGTTAACTTGAGTATTTTGAGCAAAAATTCCTCTTGGGGGTTGGAAGGGCTATGTGATCGATGAGTGAGGGAGTTATGCATGTACGCGTGTCACACCAATCACGGTGTGGGTATCAAAGAACGAATCAAATTGCCTGTTAGAAAATAAGATGGTATCTACATTAATTTGGAGAGTATTGTACGTTGTTCACTCAAACATTTGATGGCTTACTATTTAGCTATCTTACTATTACCAATGTAACATGGTATGTTCATCATAAATTCCCAGTTTCTTTCTTGCTGTACATCGCAACCAAAAAGACTTAACTAAATCATTACTGTAAACAGTTCTACGAATGCTCCTATCACAAAAAAATAACTCTTGCACGCTTTGCGTGCCTATATTTTCTATGGGCAGGCATGGTATAAAAAGGTAATAATGCTCGTTCATGGTATACCATGGAATATCCCAATTGTCACCGGTATTTTCTTGGTATACATACTTGCCTGAATGCTTGTGTGTATACCAAGAAAATTCATAAAGTGATATTCATAATT
>JAHPZR010050665.1:0-11043 GCA_019787425.1 Platygyra sinensis | reverse complement strand
TTGCTCTTAACTCATTTCGCGAATACATCATGTGTTATTTGAGCTGAGTATGTTACATAGATTTTCGAATTTCTCAGAGGGAAATAATGGGAGTTCGAGCATGAAACTTGGCATGGTATATGTTTAATAATGATATTTTAAAGCTGTAATAATCGAAAAGCGAGGTACCAGATGTACTTTTTGCTGTTAAACATGACCTATATTTTGCCGCTATTTTTAACACGCTTGAGAGGTGTTTTTAAAATGGTTCGGAAAACCACTAGATAAACATATCTGAGATTAGTTTCAGACGAAAAATAAATTATAATGGTGGTTCCACATTTATGTGAAGTTTGAAGTCAATTGAATTTATTTTAAGACCTTAGCAGCGCTTCGTCCTCGCAACTTATTTCGGTCATTTTATTACACGAAAAACCGCACTTCGACCGCGCTTTCAAATTTTCGCGAATTTCTAAAAAATAAAAATTCGCTGGAATCTTTAAATATGATTTTTAGAATTAGGTCACCTTAAAGTATCTTTGGGCGAAATATGAGCGATTTGCCAAATGGGTCGTTGACTGGCGTTTCTCGATCCTAAGAGTCAGCCACTCATAAAGCGTCAGTATGCGCGCGCTTTAAAAACGAAATACAAATAGTTAACTATATCTGAGAATGAACTTTCGTCGGTGCCGGCAGGTAGAAATTAGTTCGTTGCGTTTGTTCAATGTTGCCAATTCCGGTTTTGTGATGATGAAATGCTTCTCCGTTGTGCAGAGATTGCATCGCTTTGTCATGTTTGAGTAGGGTTTCGCCTTGGCCAGGATCTTCCATTTAATAGTGAAGAGTTGTTCTTTGCCTTTAAGCTGTTCCGTGTCGTTCTTGCGCTTCTCGTTGTTGAACGACACCTGATGGTTTCTGAACCTAGCTTTAAATTCCGTTGATGTTAGACCTACATAGGTCTCGGTTTTTCTGACAGCTGTCACCTGAGCCTGGTAGACGATCCCTTTAGCGAGGCAATTTCCATCCAACGGGCATTCTTCTTTCTTTCTTCAGTTGCACGCTCTTTCGGCTTGGTCTTGTGTCGGTTGTGCCGCGTTGTTAAGAACAGTTTGGTTATGTCCCTTTATGATTTGTTGTACGTTCGGCATGCAACTGTAGCTCAGTTTGAGGGTGTTTCTGTTAAAAATTTTCCTCAATTTGTGGCCAGCAGGGAAGCATTTATCAATGAGGCGTAGAAACTCTCTTCCTATCTTGCTCTCCTATCTTCCTATCTTGCTCAAACAAATCCTTGAAGAGATCAACCAGGAACTCGTTAACGCCACAAAAGTTAACCAGTGGAAGAATAGGTCTTCTGTACTCCAATGGTATAAGCAATTAGCGAACGAACGGAACTCGACATTTATATGCTTTGATGTCGTTGAATTCTATCCTTTAATATCGGAAGCCCTATTAAATCGCGCGCTTGATTTTGCATCCCGACACGTGAACATTTCAGCCACTGACCGCCAAATAATCATCAATGCAAAGCACTCCCTCCTCTTCAGCAACGGCCAACCATGGAAGAAGAGAAATTCGAACTCACTGTTTGATGTTACCATGGGAAGCTATGATGGTGCGGAGCCCTGCGAATTGGTGGGTTGTTACTTGCTCTCCCAGCTGAACGAAATACCTGGAGTTGAAATTGGCCTTTACAGAGAAGACGGGCTAGCGGTCCTCCAACAGACACCAAGGGTAACGGAGAGGATAAAGAAAGAAATATGCGAAATATTTAGAAAGTGCGACCTGAAAATCACCATCGAAGCAAACAAAAAAGTCGTCAACTTCCTGGATGTTACCTTGGACCTGAACACGGAAAAATTCAAGCCATACTCCAAACCATCAAACACCCCACTCTATGTGCATAGCAAATCAAACCACCCTCCCAACATCATCAGAAATATACCGGAATCAGTAAACAGATGGCTCTCGGAAATTTCATCCGACGAAGCCGTGTTTAACGAAGCTGCAACCCCGTGTCAGGACGCGTTGTACAAGAGTGGTATACACATAAGCTGGAGTTTAAGCCACCGCAAAGGGCACCATCCCAAAGACGTAACCGATCCCGGAAAGTTATTAAACTGGTTTCAGTTTAATTTGAGTATATATAGTGTCAAAAAGGTGTTTACACCTACCAGTGACTATTGTGAACTCGAAAAAATTGTCTGGGGAGTCCCGTGAGCCATAAATCCGTTAATTCAGTTACGCACTAGCGTGGCTGTCTTGATGGTGTAGTGGTTAACACATCGGTTCTACAAAGCCGAGGACGCGGGTTCAAATCCCGTTCAGGACAATTTTCAGAGTTTCACTTGTGTTTGTTTATATGTCTTTATTTCACTGGTTTCAGTTTAATTTGAGTATATATAGTGTCAAAAAGGTGTTTACACCTTCCAGTGACTATTGTGAACTCGAAAAAATTGTCTGGGGAGTCCCGTGAGCCATAAATCCGTTAATTCAGTTACGCACTAGCGTGGCTGTCTTGATGGTGTAGTGGTTAACACATCGGTTCTAGAAAGCCGAGGACGCGGGTTCAAATCCCGTTCAGGACAATTTTCAGAGTTTCACTACTTTGTGTATCTACTCAATGTTGTTTCATATGGACTTTAATACAGGTCTGTTTCGTAGACCAACAAAGTGTTGGTCCACTCATCAGTTAAATTCCATATACACTGTAGCATCGCTAGGGTTTATATACATCAGCAGTATGATCGTTACAAAATTCAAATTTGAATAACAATGGTTATAAACATTTGTAAACTTATGATTGGTTATTGAGGATGCGATTGAATTTAAGGAGAAACTTTCGCTTGTGCCTGCAAGTTGATACGAGTTCATTACATTTGTTAAGCGTTGCCATGTCCGGTTTATATAGGATATAGAATTTCTCGGTATTACATAAATTACATCGTTTATTGAGGTTACTATAAGATTTGGCCTTGGCTAGAATTTTCCAGGAGATTGCGAAGACTTGGATATTTTATATACTGTAAACAAGGTGATTTGCAGATCTTTTTTTCAGAGTGCTCAATAGTAAACTAGAGGGTGGTTATAACAGATGACAAACAAAGCAACTGTACTGTAGATTTGACCTGAGATTTTACTGCTGTTTAATTTCATAGTACACAACCTGTGTGCAGCACTCATCAGTTAAAACTGCCAAATGCAAATTTACATTATTGCAATGGTTTGAAATACACATGTTAACATGTATGTACATGTAATCATTAGAAATATGATAGCTATAATAAATTATGTGAATGCTTTTACACAACCAAGGAAACACTGTTGATTTTGTGCGACAAGAGGAGCTCTAAAAGTTAAAATCTAGCATTTGTCAGGAAGAATTGGTTTGCAAGTGTACTTAAGGTTACGAGTTCATTTTGTTTGTTTAGAGAGGTTAACTCAAGTTTACAAAAGGTACTTCTTCCCGAGGGCAGAGGCAGAGGTTACATTAATTTGAAGCAGCGTTATATGGATCGGCTTGTTTTAAAATGTTTCAAGTGACTTTGAACTTAAACTTATTGTCAAAGTCACTTAGAAGCTACCCATGTAACCCCACTTCAAATTAATGTAACCTATACCTCTTTATTATTTCTAAACCTGAGTAAGCCTCTCTGAACACAATAATAATAATAAAAATAATAATAATAATAATAATAATAATAATAATAATAATAATAATAATAATAATAATTATAATAATTAAAAATTTATAACGCGCCTTTTCCATGCAAATATGATCAAAAGCGCGTAACAATTGAAGGGGTGAGTGGAATAAAGCCCCAAGTGACGTTTGGAAAATTTTGAGGCAGCCAGGATTAAAATGCCTACAAGCACTTGTTACAGTTTACTCTTGTCTTCAATATTGTCTAAAAAGAACTAGTAATAACTACTGGTTCTTCTGAAACAATAACTAACACCAGAGTAAACTGTGAAAATTGCTGGTAGGAATTTCAATCCTAACTGCATCAAAAATTCCCAAAAGTCACTTAGGGCTTTATTCCACTCACCCCTTCAATTGATACTTTAAAATATTATTAAAAACAAGAAAGCATAGTGATAGTAAAAGGGAAATATATTTTCGAGGTAGAGACGCCGCCACAGCACGCGATTTGACCCCCAATGAGATATTTTAAGCCGATTGAAGCAGTCAGTTTTGTTTAGTTCATCAAAGAAATGGTACTGTTTTTCGTTTTAGATTGATTTATTGACATAGTGAGTATAAGAGTTTTCAATGTAACGCTTGTAATTCACAAGATAAACATGTGCAGCAAAAACGCCCTGTTGAAACTTAATTTAATTTCGAGTCACGGAAACAAAAGGAACTTAAAATGTCATAAAGGTAGAAATAACCGGAGACTTAAATGTTTTAAGTCAGACTGGAACAATGTGATTCTAACGAAACGAAGATATCTCTTTCCTTGCTTGATTTAAATGTGATGAAGATCACAACGGCGACATGACTTTGGTCAAATTGGAATTGTCAGGAATAACAATCCCGCCTATTTTCTGTGGATGCTTACGGGAAAAGCACACGCACTTGGAACGCTTGGACGATACTATTGACAGAAACGATATTCTGTGCAAGGTAACTAATTCATCAAATTGTACTTCAATTAACCTTGCTATATTACAAAAGAGGTACAATGTGGCTTTCTTTTAAGGTGTCAACATTTTATAGATTAAATTGAATTTGTCAACTTTTCCGCCACAATTTGAGAAACTTCACTTCTTGGGGAGCGCGTCTTATTATAAGCTTTTGGAAATAACAAACTTTTTGTTTTGACGTGGACTGTGTAAATAGTTGCATAACTCTCCTCACACGTAACACGTCCTTTTTGAAAAGAAAAATATATTGCATCAACGACAACAAAACGAAGAGTGCCGCAGCAGGCATTCGAATCAAGCTTTGCCTGGCACAGAAATGGAAAAATTATATGCGTCAAATGCTTTTACCTCTTAGCGTTATTTAGCCGCACACGCAATACTTTGAATTTATGAAAAATTGGCGGGGTCGTGCGGCCCACTTCTGCGATTTTTCAATCCTATTTGTGACCTGTCCCTTAAATTTATGCCCTATCTCAAACCACCTTAGTGCCCTATATCATAAAGTTTGAGCTTCCTGGATCTCCGCCTACCTTATCAACTATTGTCTGATTCCTGGTTTTATCGATAATGATGAAAAACTAGCTTCTTTTAAAAATACTGAACATACAAAATTCAAGACTTAAGTGCAAAAACCATGCCCAGCTGGATACCAAAATGACCAAATTGGATACTCTCTTTCGGACCTAAATGCCTCAAAAAAACAAAAAAAACATACACTCTAAGGCTTGCCATACCTGTACCCCAATAACTGAGGGAGTATAGGCCCCTCTCTCCTTGGGCAGAGGTAACTGTCACAAATAAATACATTTCGAAGAGCGGTAATGTGTAGAAAACTTGAATTTATTTACATCTCTTCCTTTCCTACCATAGTTTCAGTATCATATGATCCCGCCTCGACGAAAAACCCCCAAACTCTGGCAACTAAGCGAATCACAACGCAGCGCGTTACAACAAATGCACCTCACCCCGGGACTTCTCATGCACAAGATATCAAAACACGAGCCTTTCTGAGACTGGATACCTTACCGGAAACGAAACACTATTTCTTTCTGAGAAATAGCTTCTTGTTGAGCCTGCAAGCGCTGACCTTCACATCCTTTCGTACTTTGTTTGCACTGTTAACTTTATTATACAACACAATTCTTTCTTTTCTTAAAGGCTTATTGTTCTTCCATGCTGCTGTAGAAACACAGGTGCTTACAGTGTAGTTTACCGAATGTGATACAAACCTTTTGTTATTCAAATTAAGTCAACACTTAGTGTGATCTCAGGTTTTGGTTTCAATTTTCAGCTCTTTGTTTTGAGGTTAACCTGTACCTTGCAGGGTATCTTGCAACCACCCCATTTAACATGCCTAATTAAAGGCATTAAAGCTGGCTAGCAATCTACATGTATACCAAGTATTTTGAAATAAAATGAATTGTCAATATTTTAAGGGCTTCTCTATGTACATGTAAGCATCTAAATCACTTTTTGAAAGCTAAGTCAAAGGGAGTCTGCCTCTAATTTTGGACAGTACAGCTGTACCTAGGTTACCATTTATGTGTGCAATTTTTTACTCCGAAACATCATTTTTTGTCTGAGTGATTGTTATACTATCACTTCATGCCAATTCTTTAATCTTGTTTTAAAAATGTTCAGTAACTTTTTACTGTGATTGAATATGGCAACATGCAGACAATTTTTGTAGCATTTCGTGTCCAGAAGCTGAGGAACAAATGAAACTAACAAGAAAAATTGTTTGCTTTGACTTGCACAAATCATGTAGCTTTCAAAATGTGATAATAATGATAATAATAACAACAACAACAACAACAATTATAGTGATGATGATAATATCAATAGTAATAATAATAATGACTTGGATACTTGCACTAAACATCTAGAAAAATTGTTAAATATGCAAAATGGCAATTCATTAATTCATTCTGAGTACTTTTTCATAACATAGCAGTATCTATATGTGTAAAGTTGCATGCAAAATGTTACAGAAGTGTCTTTTTAGACTTGGCTTTTCAATACTTCATTCCAGACATAACTAATCGATGATCAATGACATCAATTGGGAATCAATTTATAGGAATCGATGAGTAATCATTTGAATAGTCATTGATTATTGGCGATGATCCATGAGTAATCCATGAGTAATCGAGGCCCAAAATTTTGTGGCCTATCGATTACTCATCGATGACATCAGCAGGTCCCTGTTTCATACATTCTATTTTTTCATTCTTTTCTTTCTCTTGGGCTTTCTTCAATTTCTTTTGTTGCATCTCCAGTCTCTGCCGGTGGCCGTCAAGAGCAGCCACGAGATGATAGCGATGAGTAATGGATGAAATCAATGACTAATCAATGCAATCAATGATTAATCAATGTAATCGATGACTAATCGATGACCAAAATTTTGTGGCGATTGATTAGTCATCGATTACTCATTGATCATCAGCAGTAATCAATGAGTAATCAACTGATTACCTATCGATTACCTATTTATTACTCATTGATTTCATTGATGTCATTGATGTCATCGATTAGTTATGTCTGGTTCATTATGCCTTTTCTTAACACACCAGTTAAGAAAAGGCATAATTAAGTATTGAGAAACCAGGTCTTAAAAGACACTTTTGTAATATTTTGCATGCAACTTTATATACAATGTATCTAGATGCTGCTATGTTATGAAAACGCACTCAGAATGAATTAATGAATTGCCATTTTGTATATTTAACATCAGTATTTGCTTCAATAATTGGATTCCTCTTAACGTTACCATATACCTTTAGAGGTATCTCACACAAAAGGGATGTAGTGTGTCCAGTTTAATCTGATGACACTGTATGTAAACCCCATATCAAGTTAAAACTTACATAGCTGGCTATAAAACTATACCAAGGACTTTCAAATAAAATGAATTGTCAAATTTTTCTAGATGTTTAGTGCAAGTATCCAAGTCATTATTATAATTACTATTACTATTGATATTATTAATTAAATTACATTTAATTTATCATGTAGTTGTTGTTTCATCTTTAATATACTCACTTTGGAGGTTGGTTGGCTGCATCTTGATATGCTTTAATGTGACAGCGTGATGCTGTTAGTGAGTTCATGTGTGCCAGTCATTACTTGGCTGTGTAGCCGCGTGATGCGGTTCCAGTCAAGACCCACAAATTGACCCTTGCTCACCATAGAGTCTCCAGTAGCTCAGTGGTTAGAGCATCCGACTAGATCACGGAGGGTCGTGGGTTCAAATCCCATCTGGGACTCGGATTTTTTCCGAGATCTCCTAACATTTAATTTATCATGTAGTTGTTGTTTCATCTTTAATATTGATATTATTATCATCATAATTATTATTGTTTTTGTTGTTCTTGTTGTCAATTATCGATATCACATTTGTTAGTTTCATGTAAACCTGATTAAGCCTGTCTGAACATACAGAATGAACTGATAACTTCACGTAGACATCCAAACAAATTCCTCCTGAAAAGTGCTAGATTTTTAATTTTCAAGCTTTTTTTAGAGCTTATCAACAACAACAACAACAACAAGATTTATTTGAACTGTAACATTAACTAAATAACTAATTGAACGAGAAATAAATATAAAATACATACAGTTGCTGGTCACCCAAAATAACTAAAGAGCTAAACTAGTTGGGTGACCACCATTTATTAATTGAAAATAGGTATTTTGTCTCTTTTTTCATGTACTTCTTGTTGTTTCTGTAAATCTATTCCGTTTTCATACATGTATTTACCTATTTTTGTTTGTCTGTAGTTTTTAATTGGTATTTTCTTTTTCTCTTGTAACGTTGCGAACCTCAATTGATTACATAGCTGTTTCTGTAAATCTATTCCGTTTCATACATGTATTTACCTATTTTTATTTGTCTGTAGTTTTAAATTGGTATTTTCTTTTTCTCTCACTGATTATCCTGGCCAGCCTCAATTAGCACTGCTACAGTACCTGCAGAGCCAGGGGATCAAGGCTTAATCAAGAAGTAATAAAATATTGTTGTTGTATTTCAGTAGTGTATTTATAATTTCCAGCTTTCCTTTGTGTTCAAAAAGTGTCCGTATTTTCAATGTTTACAATGTACATGTGTATTTCAAATCAGCCTATTCACAGTAATGATGTAAATTCACATTCGGCGACTTTATCTGACGAGTGCTGCACACGAGTTGTGTAGTATGAAACTAAATACATGTAGTAATAAAATGCCAAGTCAAATCTACATTTGATCAGTTTGTCATCTGTTATTTTATACATTGTATATACAGTACATTATATCAAAGTACCTGTAAACCCTGTTCGATTGATGACCACTACAAATGTCAAGAAAATTTGTTATAGTTATGTCAAAGTACAGTGGAACTTTGATAGAATGAAATGCCAACCAAAGGGACTGGCAAAGTATGTTTGCTATACTGAACAAGGTTTTGTTGTATCAAGGTTGTTTTCAGGATAGTTTACTGTTACTGAGGCCATGAAAATCGTTTGTTATACTGGGGTCTTCGTTAAATCAAGGTTCCACTGTACTACCATATTCCTTCTAAAAGGAAATGGAAAATCGAGTTTCATTACTCATTAAGGAATTTGACAGTCTGGTTAAGAGCTGAAAATTCAAAAGAATATTGAATTTGTTCTCAAATTTTGGTTGGATTAATGTACAAAAGGTTTGCACCATATCTAGCAAAAAATAAAGGGCTTCTAGAGCTTGCATACATTTGTCAGTGCAGCATGAAACATCTTCTGTAACCTTGAACATTGTTGCTTGAATCGTTCTTTGTTGTTTTTTAAGCCTACAAACTCTGGCCCTCAGATTTTTCATACTTTATTATGCAACACAATTCTTTTTTCTGTCAGAGGCCTCTTATCTATGTTCTCGCATGCTTTTGTAGAAACACACCTGTGCTTACAGTGTTGTTTTCCTAATGTGATACAAACCTTTGGTTATTCAATTCAGTCAACACTTAGTGTGATGTCAGGCTTTGGTTTTAATTTCCAGCTCTTTGTTTTGAAAAAAAAGTGATTTAGATGCTTACATGTACATAGAAAAGCCCAAAAATATTGACAATTCATTTTATTTCAAAATACTTGGTATACATGGAGATTGCTAGCCAGCTTTATTGCCTTTGATATTTTTAGGGTTTTTCTATGTACATGTAAGCATCTACATGTAAATCTCTTTTTGAAAGCTAAGTCAAAGGGAGTCTGCCTTTAATTTTGGACAGTACACCTGTAGCTTGGTTACCCATTCATGTGTGTAAATTTTTATTCCAAAACATTATTTTATTTTCTGAAAATGATTGTTGTACTATCACTTCATGTCAATTCTTTAATCCTGCTTTAAAAATGTTCAGGAACTTTTTACTGTGATGGAATATGGCAACATGCAGACAATTTTTGTAGCATTTTGTGTCCAGAAGCTAAGGAACAAATGAAACTAACAAATGTGATATCGATAATTGACAACAAGAACAACAAAAACAATAATAATTATGATGATAATAATATCAATATTAAAGATGAAACAACAACTACATGATAAATTAAATGTTAGGAGATCTCGGAAAAAATCCGAGTCCCAGATGGGATTTGAACCCACGACCCTCCGTGATCTAGTCGGATGCTCTAACCACTGAGCTACTGGAGACTCTATGGTGAGCAAGGGTCAATTTGTGGGTCTTGACTGGAACCGCATCACGCGGCTACACAGCCAAGTAATGACTGGCACACATGAACTCACTAACAGCATCACGCTGTCACATTAAAGCATATCAAGATGCAGCCAACCAACCTCCAAAGTGAGTATATTAAAGATGAAACAACAACTACATGATAAATTAAATGTAATTTAATTAATAATATCAATAGTAATAGTAATTATAATAATGACTTGAATACTTGCACTAAACATCTAGAAAAATTTGACAATTCATTTTATTTGAAAGTTCATGGTATAGTTTTCTAGCCAGCTATGCAAGTTTTAATTTGATATGGGGTTTACATACAGTGTCATCAGATTAAACTGGACACACTACATCCCTTTTGTGTGAGATACTTCTAAAGGTATATGGTAACGTTAAGAGGATTCCAATTATTGAAGCAAATACTGATGTTAAATATGCAAAATGGCAATTCGTTAATTCATTTTGAGTGCGTTTTCATAACATAGCAGCATCTAGATACATTGTATATAACGTTGCATGCAAAATATTACAGAACTGTCTTTTTAGACCTGGTTTCTCAATACTTAATTATGCCTTTTCTTAACTGGTGTGTCGAGAAACGGCATAATGAACCAGACATAACTAATCGATGACATCAATGACATCAATGAAATCAATGAGTAATAAATAGCTAATTGATAGGTAATCAGTTGATTACTCATTGATTACTGCTGATGATCAATGA
>JAHPZR010050664.1:0-33515 GCA_019787425.1 Platygyra sinensis | reverse complement strand
GGCTACTAGAGTGCAGCTGGTTTTACTGCTTTTTCCATTCTTTGATTTTGTTTAAATATCACTGTTAAGTTTTAAACTTTAGTTTAACCGACTGCACTCCTTAACTTGGATGTTGAGTATCAAAAATGCTGACCTTTAGGGCACCCCATCACCCCTCCCCAGGTTACGGGCCTGCTATTAGTCTAGCATGTTAAACTCATCCTTCCGGCCAACAAACAATCAGTTTAGTTCAAACGAAAGATCCCATGGTTGATTAATGATGTAATTTTTCTTAAAAGCAACTCAGATTTTTAGCCTTGGGTATTTCGGTGCGCTCATGATTCTCTCCAGAGGGAGCGCGGGTGTACTGAAACACTCGCAGCTGGAGACTAAGTCTACTGAACAGGCACCAAGACAAGTGGTGATCATGAGAAAACAAACAAACACGAGGGGGTGTCTTGATGCGTAACTAATTTCTCAGAACTACTATAAAACAAATGCATGTTGATCAGTAAAGAGATTTTAAACTTTCACTTTCTAGGCACACCAAATCCGGATAGTCAACATTTTCCTTCTAAATGAACAAAGATAAATAGCATCCATAAAAACTGATCGAGCAGGGTTCCCTATTCCCATTCACAGCTTCTCTGTGTTTTCAGCGGCATTACACTTTCATAGTGTTGCGGACATAACGTAAACATAAACTGACATGCTGGTGTTTCTTGGATCAGGCTTGCTAAGCGTGGTGCTAAGGGCCGGCAAGGTGTACACAACACGCAAAAAACTCTATCTTCGGAGACCCTTGACGACACCCATCGGGATCGAAAGTAACGAGCCCTCAAGTCTACTAATTCCGAAAGTAACAACCCTCCTTACACCGTGCAGCACCGTGTTGCATAGTGTGACACCCTTTAACGTTGTGTAACTCTTTGTAGCACCTTGTAACATCGTGTAACCTCGTAACACACTCTGTAACAGCGTGTAACACCGTGTGACACCTTCTAACATCCTTAACAACCACGTGTAACAACGTGTCGGTATCACCCTGTAACACGGTGTCACACCTTGTAACACCGTGAAACACCTTTTAATTAACACGGAGTAACACCTTGTAACATCTTCTAACACCCAAGTAACACCAGGTAACGCCGTGTAAAGCTGTGTAACACTTTTAGAAATGCCTTTTAGAGAGATCGAAAAAGTGTCTGTGCATTTGCAAGATGCTGCTTAGCCGTACAGATACAAACACTAGGGACTTTAAGATACGGTACGGCGAGGCTGTAGTACGGCGGCAAATAGTGAAGATCACTTCCGGTGACGTCATGTCGCGTGTTCCACTACGGCATTCCCGCCGTAGTCTTGCTTTCCACTACGGGAAAGTGCCTAGTTTCACGTACTCTTCACTACGTGAGTATAAGCCTGCTGTTTACTTCTCATTTTAACGCTTTTTTCACTGTTTGAACAGCCTAGTTCGAAGATAAAGTACTCAATCATAAAAATCCGTTCGAAGATAACTGTTTCTTTGCCATTTGTACAGAAAATTTGAACGAATTTAACACCTATCCCGAAGGCTATCGTAAGCGACAGTCATATTTTATTGGCCGGTCCGAACAGCCGCAGATAAGAAAGCTTTGTATCTACTAAACTGAGCTGTTCAAACTGTGTTTTATTAGAATTGAAAGCTTTGTATTTTCGGACTTACCACATTGTACGAACACCCTAGCCGTGCTAAAATCGAGCTTTTTATCAGTGTTAACCCTATTTGCGCCAGCTTTTTAGAGGGGGTGGCCTACAAATGCCAGAGCAAATTATTTTCTCACACTTCACGCTACTCTGAAAACACACACGAAATAAATGTTGAATTCTACCTATATGTTTGCATCCTAGCCATCCACAACAGACATACTCTTGAAAAGCGAAGGTTAATCTTGTTCCATAATCCAAAATAAACGATGGGAAGCAAAATATTTAGTGCCCATTTAGATTTAATTGCCGCGCTCACAATCCATGGAAGTGTCGAAGTTACTCGAAGACGCGGCATGATAAACAGTGGATTTTGTCCTTTATCGACATGCCGAAGGAAATTTATCAATTATCGAGAGATGTTAAGGTCCTGATGATTTCATTTCCAAGATTTTTTCGTCTTGTTTTGTCCTGAGGGCGCGTAGCATTGCGAGAAAAGAACTGCGTAACAAAATGGCCGCCATATTTTGGTCTTCTTTGCAAATGGAGACGCTCAAACTCGGGCAATACTTGGCTTCACGACTTTAAACACGAAGGCTTGGCGAAGATAACAAACTGTTGAATAGTACAGCACTTTCTATTGGCTCAATCTGTTAGTTATGCCTTAGCAACCAATCAAATTGCTCATTACATATTTGGGCCGATTTAATCGGCCCTGGCACTTCTAGGAGTGTACTCAAAGGCCGATCTCATCGGCCCGCGGCACGAATAGGGTTAAGCTTATTTTGTTTTGTGGTTTGAATTACAGCGGTTCTAAAAGCAGCTGAGAGGCAAATCGTAGTTTTTTGAGATGTAAGATCGACATAAGAGAAGGAAATCATTGTCATTGATCAAGCCTTTGTCATATGAAAGTAGAATAAAGTCGAACGTATCCATTTTTGTAAAGACACGTAAATGCTGAACACCCCGTTGCCGCACAGCGAAATCTTAATCTGTTTGAAGTTTGCAGAGGGAACGGAGTTGTCAGCTTAGTCTCTCACGGCCGAAGTAGCCGTAGTAGCAGCCCGCCGTAGTGTATCTTAAAGTCCCTACTGATACAAAGAGAGAGGCCACACACAAGGAGGCACAGACAAGGAGGCTACATCAAGGAGGCACAGAAAGCCGCAAAACTCTGGAACAAAAATTTATTTTTCAAATCGGCACTCTTAATCCTCATGGTATCAACGAACGCTTTTCATTCAACTAATTTACTCTGTTGTTTTTTCACGTTGCCAGGCACCAACCAATAGCGTAGCTCCATATTTCTCTATATAAACCACACACAACCCACAATTCCTCGATTCGCTCCGACGAAGGGCCAGCGCTCGAAACGTCAGCTTTCGAATCTCTTTACGGTGGCTAATTCACATTATCAACTCAGTTGATAAAACCAAATTATCCTATAATACTCCCAACGACGCAGCACCATAGTTTCTTTAGAAACTTACCCCCTCTACTCGTTTGTTACACAAATGTCCTGGAAATCCCTTTCTCTAAAATCGTGCATGGTATAAAATGAAATGGGAGCGGGGTGTCCTGATTTTTCATTTGGATGTAATGTACCAAAATTTTTTAAGTAACAACCATCCAGATAACAGATTAAGAAGGATATTTCAAAACAACCTGTAAATTACTAGCGGTCTTTACCCAACAGCCATAATGAATCTGAATTTTGCAAAACGTTCCCGCATTTCACACTGATCACGTTTGAGTTTCGGGTTACTGTGGTTTTTGTGGTGTTGCCCAGTTTATTGCGCATATCACAATCATAAGAATTACAATTACCTCGATTATGATTGGTTTAAGAAACTCCTATTTTGGTAAGTTGTTATCTGACATTTTGTTATTGGACAGTTTGTAATCGGACAGTTCAATAAGCCAATCACATTCAAAGTTGTAGTTTAAACCAACCAATCACATTTAATGTTGTGGTTATATCAACTAATCACAACCTTGGTTTCAATCACCAACAATTTACGCCTCCTTTGCCAGTCTTTTAATGCAACTTTCCCTTTCTTTCTCAACTTGGCTATTCTTCTTCTCTTGGAAATTGTAGTTTTTATGATTAATTGGTAATAAGACTTCTTGTCCAATTCGGTCGGTAATCATACTCGTGATAAACAAATCGGACTTCCGCTGCGGGTCGTCCGATATTGTTATCACTCGTATGATTTTTTACAGCGGATTACAGACCGAATTGGACTCCATTCCACTCACTCCTGTACGGTGGCCCACAAGTGCACACCAAATTTAATTCACTCACACCGAATTTAAATCACTCACACTGAATTCAAATCACTCACACCGAATTCAAATCGGTCACACCGAATTCAAATCACTCACACCGAATTCAAATCACTCACACCGAATTCAAATCGGTCACACCGAATTCAAATCACTCACACCGACACCGAATTCAAATCACTCACACTGAATTCAAATCACTCACACCGAATTCAAATCGGTCACACCGAATTCAAATCAGTCAGTATCGGACTACGGACTACGGACTACGGACTACGGACTACGGACTGGGTATAAAACACGGACTCAGGTATAAAACGCAGACTAAGCATTACGGACTCGGTATAAAACACGAAGAAAGGTTCTACATTGAATAAATTCTCGCACGAACGTTTTCATAAATAGAAGCTATCTGTATAAAGATCTATAAATTATAGAAGTCTCATTTCCCGAAAGTGCCCGCTCATACAGGTTTAACCCATGATACTCAAGAGAAAATGATGGGTTTTTCTCTTGCCATACTCGATTGCCGAAAAAGAAATAGAAGACACTGAAAGTCACAAAATTGACGAGCTGTATGAATTTTCGAATGATTAAATGTTTTGAAAGATCAACAGTCGAGTTAATTGAGGAGAATTCGAACGACATGTCCTGCTGTTCATTTGTACGATCATGTAGTAAATAAATACACATAAATACGGCCACGGCGAAATGAGAAACAAAAAGTTGATAAATGGAAGAAGCGACATTACACAAGGATGGCAGTTCTGCACTCCTTGATATCGCCTTGGAAAAGGAAGGGGAAAAAAGAAAAAAAAGTTCTTACAACACGGGGTATTCGTATTTGGTCACCCATCTAAATACTATCCTCACCGAACAGGGCTTAACTTTGTTGAGCAGACTGAACATTTTGCTGTCCTTGTGGTATAGTGACTCACCCAAGATGGCCGGCACTGGAGGCAAGGGCTGCGATATATGTATAGTTTCATATATTAATTCTTCTTTTCTTGCACAGTTTCGATTTCCAGTAAGAGAGTACATGAGGAGATGTAACGCTGTTGAGAACATTCACATTCACAAAGTTATCGCTCCTTGAGACCGACTACAACAACAACTTTATTGACCCTTACCCTTGGCAGAAATTAAATTAACATGAAATAAAAATTAAAACTGAAAGGCTTCCTAAAATAACTAAAAGGTTAGCAAGGCTAGGAAGCCAAAAGTCATCTTCGTCCGAGAAACCGAGGCAATTATTTCGAGACTGCCGCTTCTCCGATCACCAAAGCAAGTAATAGTTCTCATTTTCATATTACTCGAACTTTTTGTTCTCTATTTTCCCAGGCATGCAGTATCAGATATCTTTTTTTCACTTTTTGATACATTTCTCATTTTTGAAACTTAAAAAATGCGTTCACCGTGGAGTCACTATACCACGAGGACATCAAAATGTTCAGTCTGCTCAACAAAGTCAAGCCCTGTTCGGTGAGGATGGATAGTATTTAGATGGGTGACCAAATACGAATACCCCGTGTTGTAAGAACTTTTTTTCTTTTTTCCCCTTCCTTTTCCAAGGCGATATCAAGGAGTGCAGAACTGCCATCCTTGTGTAATGTCGCTTCTTCCATTTATCAACTTTTTGTTTCTCATTTCGCCGTGGCCGTATTTATGTGTATTTATTTACTACATGATCGTACAAATGAACAGCAGGACATGTCGTTCGAATTCTCCTCAATTAACTCGACTGTTGATCTTTCAAAACATTTAATCATTCGAAAATTCATACAGCTCGTCAATTTTGTGACTTTCAGTGTCTTCTATTTCTTTTTCGGCAATCGAGTATGGCAAGAGAAAAACCCATCATTTTCTCTTGAGTATCATGGGTTAAACCTGTATGAGCGGGCACTTTCGGGAAATGAGACTTCTATAATTTATAGATCTTTATACAGATAGCTTCTATTTATGAAAACGTTCGTGCGAGAATTTATTCAATGTAGAACCTTTCTTCGTGTTTTATACCGAGTCCGTAATGCTTAGTCTGCGTTTTATACCTGAGTCCGTGTTTTATACCCAGTCCGTAGTCCGTAGTCCGTAGTCCGTAGTCCGTAGTCCGATACTGACTGATTTGAATTCGGTGTGACCGATTTGAATTCGGTGTGAGTGATTTGAATTCAGTGTGAGTGATTTGAATTCGGTGTCGGTGTGAGTGATTTGAATTCGGTGTGACCGATTTGAATTCGGTGTGAGTGATTTGAATTCGGTGTGAGTGATTTGAATTCGGTGTGACCGATTTGAATTCGGTGTGAGTGATTTGAATTCAGTGTGAGTGATTTAAATTCGGTGTGAGTGAATTAAATTTGGTGTGCACTTGTGGGCCACCGTACTCCTGTTACATCACTGTAATACTAATCGGAGTAATTATAAGGGTCAACCAAGGTGACATTCATGTCAAACACAGTTGAACCGGGCATCTTAATCATTATGTTTAAAAATTCAAAACCGTAAATCCTCTAGATTATATTATTCAAATTATTTGGGAAAAACAAGCCCTGAAATTGTCAAAGCTTTAGAGGAAGACTTTTACATGTGAAATCCCGTCCCTGCAGAAATGAACGTTTTTGGATTTTTCAATGGGAGGGAACGGGAATGATAATCGACTAAATTTTAATTCCCTTTGGGCAAATAGTTTGCATTCTGACTATCAGCTGATATTGGAATCTAATGTCATAGACGAATGTCAAGAGAGACGCCTTCTGATTGGAGGATTTCACCAAATAGTCTGGTACCAAAAGTCACGAGACTTTGTCACGGGACTGCTGTCACGGGTTCATCTTCATAAAAAAATTGTTATCGGCAGGGCTTATGGTTTGTTGCAGTGCAGTTTCTGTGTTTGTTTAGCTCGAGATAATAACATTTACTTCAGGGAAGAAGGTTACTGTTGCCTTGAATACTTATTGCAATGAGTAAGTTCAGATGTAAGTGTTTGAATCTCACTGTACACGTTAAAGAGAAGGCGACTCGCGAAGCGGATGGAAAAGCGTTTGTGGCAGAGACTTGTACGGCAGCTTTCTTTGATCGGGGACTTTATGAAGTTGAACTGGCGATTGGTGGAATAACGAAGGTAAATACTCCCTTAGCAGTTTGCAACAGGAACCATTTTGGAGCTATATCAAAAAATATTGTTGACAAAATCGCGAAAGTTTGGCGCGCTTTTTGCGTTTCACAGCTTCAAGTCTCATGACCTAAAAAATATTGAGATTTTACGTCTCTTATTTTGCTTTACTGGCAATACTAAGCTTTGTTTCCTTGATAATCCTTGCAAGGAAGTCTGCCTTGTGACTCGAAACGATTATTGCATCAGCTTTACGGTACAAGTGTCTTAAATCACAACCAGGAAATTCTAGACGACAGTTGCTGACATAGGCAATGTACGTGAAACGTACATCGTTGGTGCTGTAGCTAAAATATATAGCTTCGAGAAACCTATGTGGATTCCTTTTTCAGTGTTATCGCCTTGTTCTTGTTCAAATACCTTATAAAAATAGCTAGGGGAGATTTTTAAAATGCAGCTTAAAATAGCAGAAGGGTTTCGATTTTCTCTATATTTTATAAAATCTCGCATCGTAGTTTTCATCTTTGTACAATATTGAACAACAGGCCTATATTTTAGAAAGATTTTTTTATTCTGTTTGACTGCAGGAAGTGCCGAGCCTAGTTAAAGAGACCAGAGTAGAAGACTGGGACATTTTCACTTGTATCAACTGTAATATGGACACCCACGCTTTACATGCAGTCAAAAAATATGATCGTGTCCTTATAAATAGAGCACTAGAGGTAAGAAGAGTCCTCGCCGTTTCTTTAGCGCAGAGCACGACTGATGGAAATTATTATTGATACTGGGTTTATTCAGCTTTTTATTTAACCAAGAATACTTCTGTGTCTTGTAATAAATCAGCTGGATTTAGCAAACTGTCTAAATATTGAGTTTGTCAGTTGCGTAGCTGACTCTTTGAAAGTGTAATGGTAATTTTTGCAACATTTAAAGCATCTGGGGTGTTCTTCTCTTCTGTTACCTTTCCTTTGGGTGTACTCTGCGGAAATCATTTTAATCATCCTGAGCGTTGCATCCTACATACATGTACATGTATATGGAATATATACCTGCTCTTTATTTTGACTTTGAGAAAGGGTATTGTCTGGCGCCGCATTATTACCCTGTTTCTTCTTGGGAGAAGGTGGTATTGGTGTATCATTTAGCTAGAATGCTTAGAACATAAGGTTTCCATTAAGGATTGTACAGTTGGACTCCGATGTGCATGTAACAAAATAATTCCCTGTTATACAAACAATACTTTAATTTTTTATGCCCATCCAAAGTTATTACCTGTCCAGTAAAATATATACAAGTAAAGAACCTCTCTTTTATATGCACTTATCTTCCCACTCCCACTGCATGGTTTCATTGCAGAAGCCTCTTTTGGTTTCATCTTTCTTTTTGATGTAGTTTGTTATGGATCGACAGCAGTAAAAATGTTAAATGAATGGAAACCTTTTCTCGTTGTTTCAGAGTGACCCTGTTGTTCACAGCAAGATTGCCAGTTCCACAGAGTATTCATCCGTCTTCAAAATTGTTGTCACACTGGTGAAAGAAAGTGATCAACAAATTGTTGATAACTCATGTAAGTTCAGTAAGGTAACAGATGTAGACTGTCCCTGCCGGCTAAATAAATGGTTGTACTTGTGATTAATTTCCTGCTAAAGTCACCACAGTCTTGAGTTCTCGGTAATTGTTTTGGTAAAGAGGTGCTTTTCAAGAAAAGTGCAAATCATTCCAGAATATCTTGGAGATTTTTTCAGTCATGCTGTAAAGGGTGTGGTTACCTCAGTAACAGGCTAAGTCAATCCTCATTCGGCCAAGTTGTTTGAGACTTATTTGACCTTAGTAATGAGCAAAATGTAACTTACACTTTGCAGATCTATGTAGACGAGGTGATAGAAAAACTCAGTACAGAATGTGTAGAACTGTTTGGCCTTTATCTTGCTTTTGCTGCTCACTAAGGAGTAGATATTTGTACGAGAGGCATTTATTTTCTCAGACTTTGTGTCCTAGTGTTTAGTGGAAAGTGTTTAGTGCAAAGTTCAGTGAAAAGGGGACACCCAAGTCCCTTCTCAGTTTAGATTACATTTTTGTTAACATTTTGAACTCAGTGGTTATAACAGTATGGACTTTGACTCATAAGCACGTCAGGAATTCAGACTCTGGAATTATATTATATTTGGCTAGAATGTCCAGTTGCATTGGGAACAGAATCACTTGAAAGGTTTCCTTTTCAATAGCGATTATGCAAGTACTGTATTGAAGAATTAAATAAAAGAAAGATAGCTAAAAACTGCAAATATTCTTAGGCAATGCAAAAAGGGTTGTTTTGTGGCAACCTTTTATGTTTTGTTCCAAGTGGTTCATTTTTTTACAGGCAATAAATGAACAAAAGGAAAGCTAAAGCTTTCATCTTGCCATGTGATAAAAATGTGAATACATTGAGTGTTTCTTTTAGTCACAAGGTTGCAATGCCATGGCTTTTTAAAGCAAATGTTATGTTTAATATATTGAATACAAAAATATCAGGCAAGTTCAGTTCTTTTTCCCACCTGGGACCATGTTTAGTTTTCAAACAGTTACTCACGAAAAGGACATATCAGTTTAAGTTGATTCTGTTATTTATCGATCAGTTACAGGGAATGCTGTTCTGCATGGTCAGGATACGATTTCTCTAGCCATGGTCAGTGTACAGGAGCGTGTCAAAAAATACCTTGAGGCTGAAGAAAACGCCATGAATGAAAGAATACGGTAACAGCTGCAATATTTCTTCATTTATTTTAACCCAATGAAAGACACTCAAAGCTTGTGTAGATTCAAGGGATAGATTGTAACATGGCCTATTGATTTTCCAGGCTCAAATGTTAGCCTATTCCATTCTATGGTCTTTATAAACAGTTGAAAGCAAGTAGATGCCACTGAAAGAAAGTTTTGCCATGGAAATGTCTTTATTTAGTCATAAATAGGTGATAACTATATATTGCCAAGCTATATGTGGCCTGGAAACAAATTGAAAAAGGTGCTTAATCCTTACACCACAGCCTGTACAAAATGAAACTACACGTTTATCAGAAGGCTTAGCAGCCTGATTGTCAACTGAAAGTACCTAGACAGCTGCCAACTGCAGCCGACCTCACTAATTGGAGCTTAGTTATTTCAAATTCCTTTTTATTTCTGCTTGCAACTCAGAATCTTTTCTCTTGGATTTGCCCTTTAGTCATTTGCTATCGGCTATTTGAAACATTTTGTTGTTTCCCCTGAGAGTTTGAAATACCCAGGTTCCACTGTAAATAATTACAGTGGAACCCCACCTTAAGACCCCTGGTTAATATGACCATCTTGTTAATATTACGGGCACTTTGTTCTGGCCCAAAAAACGCTAAAATGACAGATTAAATCTGTCATTTTCTCATCTACAGAACCCCTTTAATAGCTTACCACCTCGTTAATATGACTAATTTTCCATGACCTGGAGGTGGTCGCATCAAGGGGGTTCCACTGTGCTTCTGACACCAAGATCAACTCGAATTCAAATCTGTTCTGGTCTCCCATGTGTTCATCACTTTTAAAGATGTTTTGTGGTATCAGGCTGGATGGCAGTACTGTAAGCAGCAAAATACAGTTATGAAGTTTATTGTGGTCGGCTAATAGCTGTTAGCGTACTTTTGACAGGGCTAGGGGTTGGACAAATTTTGATGGAAATTAGCCTGTATAGCTTCATCATGGACCCTCCAAGGCAAATTAAAGCCTAGATTCAAACCACTTGTGTAAGGTTGTTCAAAGAATGTATGAGATTGAGGATTTTGAATTCCTAACATCTGTTAAATTTCTTTCATTTCATGACAGGAAATTCATTGATGAACAAAAGGCAGCATTTACTTCACTTCGGTCACAAGTTTTTAAGGATAAACAGGCTGTTTATTGGTATGCGACTTGTTCTTGGCATTCATTTCATGTGACTCTTCAATGTGTTCCTTGTGACTCAAGAAGGAAGGAGCTCTGATGTAATATTATTCAGTTGTGTATCAGATGATAAACACATGTTATGTTTGGAAGATCCTATAAGAATAAATTATTAATTACTCTAAAAAGCCTCTTTTTTCATGGTGAAGTGAACACAGTCAATAGTCTATAACCTAATTATGATTCGTTATTTTTATTGCAACAGGACCATTAAAAGGGAAGAAGAAAAATCACTGGAAGAGTCTCTGAATGAAGCAATAGTAGACAGTTCTTTAGATACTCCAGTGCCACCCAAACCTGGTATGAATAATAATTTAAACTATTTTGGGGGTTAATTTGATTTCTGTCTGTAAATTGAAACAACTGCCCTGCTCTAAAATGACCTCACCTTTCATAACTTACAACTTTTCTTTCTGTCTTTTCAGAAATCACAGTCCATAAACTGAATGATCACCATGCCGTTAACCAAGTTCACATAACTCAAGTGGCTTCACAAAAACTCCCCTTGCATCTTGGTGTTAATCCGTCTCGGAAGTCAAGAAGGCTGCCACACAAACCACAGCAAAAGGACGTCTCATTAGAATCTGATGCAGATCCTGTCTTTTCATTGGACGATTTCATGGATGATACAGAACCTTTCTTTGAGTCCGAAGAAGATGATTTCAGTAGTAGTGGTGAGTATAGTGATTGGACATGACTTGATAAATTGCATGAATTCATAACCTAAGTATCACTGAAGTAACATCAGCTGAGCAATCTGTTTTTTTTTTGTCTTATCCAGATAACAGTTATCAGAGTGAAGAGCCATTCTACAATCCCAGGGTAACGAATACAAAAAAATCAACACAGTACTCCACATCAGTCCCTATTAGCATGCCAATGGGGAAAAACTCACCTCCAGATGACGATCATGAGGTAATTGGTGTAAATATTTAGCTCATCATTATTCTAGTAGTGTAAACTATATCTTATACACTATCTGCTGTATCAGGGCTTCTATTAAGTTTTGAGTCACTTGTAGCCTTGATCTTCACACTTGTAACAAACTTGTCAATTTTACCCTTAACATCTAGGACCTCTCAACCATACCCAGTCATAACAGGTGTTACAGGTTAAAGCCCATAATGACAGCCCTTTGTATGGTTTTGATGGAGTTCTTGAAAGCAGATGTCTGTACTGCTGTACTTGTCTAGATGATTGCTATATTCAAAATTTTTGAATGGCTGCTAAGTTTGTTTCTTGTTTCCTCCTATCACAACATTATGGGAGCCGGAGAATAAGAGTTAGCAGATGTTAAAAAATTATAGATTCTTCTTTTGCATCAACACCTGTTTGGTTGGTTAACCCTTTAAGCCCTAAGGGGTCTCCCTTTGATGAGTAACATTGTCTGGTGTTAGACAGAGTAAAATCTTTTAGTCAACCTTAGGGTGTAAAGGGTTAAGGGGGATAGTTTTTTAATGGCACTAACCATGATTATTTTTAAATTTATATAGCTTACATTTGTTTCTTTGCAGTTTGCAATACCTGAACCAAGCAAGATTGGTGAGTCCATGAGAGCGTTAGCTCGCAGTGTTCACGACAACAGGGAGAAACTCTTTGGGGAATTACCAAGACCTAGGCGGAGTACTTTCTCTTACAGATAGTAAAAAGAATCAAATAATATTATTAATAGTTCTACAAATTAATACTGGGTAACTTTGTGAAAATTTTATTTGTTAATAATTTTATTTGTCACAGTCCCTGCAGCAGCTTGCTCACATATTTCTGTGCAGGGTCATGTTTTTGGTCAGAGCTAAATAAAAATAAAGTAAAGGAAGTGTGATTTGGTCAGAGCTAAATCACTAATTTGTTTTCTATTGCATTGACATTTACAAATCACTTTGAAACTTGTTTATCTTGGGTTAAGCAGGCGTGTAACTCTAAGTTCTTTATTTGTAATGACAATGGTTTTATTATGAGTAGGTAGAGTAGGCAGTTGTGAAATATTGAATTGTTTGCTCACATTGTATAGTAACAAAGATATACATGTAACATATTAGTAGAATTGTACTAGTATACTAATGCAAATGCTGCAATCTGATTGGCTAAGCTACTTGTATACTATCAGCCATTAGAGTACAGTTGGCTGCTTGTCGTCCACGAAATGCGATGTTTTTATAGTTTTTCCGAAGTTTTAAAAGGAATTTTAGATGTAAACGGGTAATTAAATTCCTGAGAGACTAAAAAAAGCACATTTATGGTTTCTTGACTTTAAAAACTTGACAATATTGAAAAAACGGGTACGCGTGTAAACAGCAACTGCAAATTTGCCCAGGACAGTTCGATACATGCAACTTTGTTTGAGGGTAAAGTTCAATAATGCGTGGGAAAATCATGGAAAACCGTTATTTGCGTTAATTTCAGTTAGAATTCTACTAAAACAATTAAATTATTCGCTCTTGATTTCTATGAGGCGATAGTTGATTCGTCCTTCGGCCTCATCAACTATCACCTCATAGAAATCTTGAGCTCATAATCTAATTGTTAATATTACTTGATAGTGATGTCCAGTCTATTGCTGTCACTTGACAAACTTTTTTTTTCGATAGTCGTCTTTCAATGATCACATGCTATGAAATCTACCATGCTTCATGTCAAAAGAATGTTACAGCCCAACAGAATGACTTGAACCTGCTTGATGTTTAATTCTTTGTTTGTATGTCCGGTGGGTAGTTTGACTTCTTGTACTGTCTCGCAGACCTGTATTTGTGGTGAAAGACCTGTTTGACCAATTAAGATCTAAAAGGTGAGGGAGAACATAGTTGACACTTAAGCACTTGCAGGACATGTGACATTTATATCATGTCAGCTATATCCACAAACTGTTTAGATTTCTTATGGCTCTGTTTTGGTGTGTTGTGTCGGTTAACAAGGACATGGGAATAATAATCATATTTCCTTCAATTTGAAGTCAGTTGGGAGCTTTAGCAATGACAATAGCAATGCCAAGAACAACACCTTATAAAAACTGCATTCATTATTAGCCTTTGAATGTCGCAATATTTATTATTGTGTTGGTCTGTTCAGTGCACTTATTGGTCTTAAAACCTCCTTAGGATTGATATGCAATGACAGCATTCAATTTCAAGGAAAGAAAAGAAAAAATTAGCCATTTCAGTTCAGGTTCTCCAAAATACATAGAACTTGGTCATTCTTATTTACTCTTTTTTTGAAAATGATGGGTGAGAAATGAACCAAAGATTCAAAATGCATGTGCAGAACAATTTTGCTCATTGAACATTTTGTTTCAGGTTGTTGTTGTCGGCATGTTTATTGTGGTATGCTAAAGCTGTGTTTTCTGCAGTGATTTGTTTACATGGGCGCTATTTTGTTGTGTTTTTTTCTTTTTTTTCCAAAGCCATTGCAGCCAGTTAAGTCATTGTCAGGTGGCAACAATATTAATTTTAATCAAAGTAAAAAAATTAAAACATTCCTTCTATAGAAATGGAATGGTAAAATGCATGGAAGAAATGAAAACTGTCATGGAAACGCAGGGTTTACAACTTTCAAACTCTACAGAAATGTAGACAGTGTTTTCTAACTTTGAAAAGTAACCCATAAAAACATGTTATTTGTTTGTTTGTGTCAGAGTTCTACATACTCTGCTCCCAAGTAATCAAAGTATGTTCTTATGGGTTACTTTTGTATTTAGTGATAGATTTGTGTGATATTATTATATCATCGGATTTTATTTAAAGGTCTTGTGGTTTTACCTAATGTGTAAACGACTTGCCAATCGATATAACCAACAAGTTATCTGGCTGGTGCACGATATACCAAGTGAATAGCAAGTCTCCAGTTACGTCACAAAGAACACAACAATGATCCTTATCCCTTGCACAATAACACAATATACAATAGAACAGTGTGAACAATCACACAATAGAACGAGACAATAGTGCATATATTGACTTGGTATATCGAGCATCACCCAGTTATCTACTAGTTGGTATTTTTTATAGATGTATTTAATATGAACTGTTTTGGGTCGGCCTTATGACATATTAAACAGATTTAACAAAGGTATACACGTGTGTCATGGTGTAGTTGATTTACTTGTGGAAAGTTGTTTCCTTATCAAATTCTGCAAGCTTTTTCTTTGGTGGGTGGGTTAAGCAAATTATAGAGGCTTTGCACAGCAGCCATGTTTCATGGCAGGGTAATAGATTCTTTTTCCTATGGGAACTTTTTCTTCTTATGCATAACATTTCCATTGTTCCGGCCCTGCCATGCAAAACCTCTATTACCCTGGATGCTAGTCCATTATAGGGTTACCCTCGACATCAAATTCTCGACTACCCCCTTGGTAAGAATACCATTAAAAAGAGTGTCTTGCTCAAGAATACAGAACATTGACCCCAGTCAGGGCCTGGACTGCCCAGTCAATACAGGGCTTCTGTAACTGATAGAACTGTTGTTTAGTTACTGATGCTCTAAAGTGGGACAAAATCAGTGGGAGATCAAGAAGAGAGGGCCTTGGGGGAGTAACTGCTGAATACCCCTCCATTTGAAGTTATACCCCTGAAAAAGCTGGCTACATGGATACGCAGTTATCTCCTGCTAACGCTTTAAGAACGAGAAATACATATATGCCATACTTGCCTTGTGTCTGCTAAGTGGCTACGCGGCTACGCAGTAGTCAAGACCTTCCCTTCCCCTTGGTATATGTTAGTAGGGAAAAAAGTGGCTACGCGGCTACGCAGTTGTGAAGACCACCCCTCCCCTTCAAAATAAGTTAGTAAGGAAAGAAGTGGCTACGCGGCTACGTGGCTACGCAGTGACTGCGTAGCCGTGTAGCCATCTTCACTCTATAGTGTACTGTCTAAGACTGCCTGCATTCTGCGTGTCTGCGTAGCCGCGTAGCCGCACTTTTCGAATAGGGAGTTTTAGCAAACCACGACGGCGACGGCGACGGCGACGAGAGCGTCACCAAACAAAAGGTTTAATGAGCAGAACAATAGCTGTGCACGTGCGTTTTGAATCTTGAAACATTTCTTTGCCGTCCTCTACAAAACAACAACGTGAAATGATTAACTTCCATGTATTTTGAACAGCGCGAACCGCAATGGCTAATTTTTTGTATCTTCTTTTCGAATTGAACGCTGTCGGTGCATGTTTAGCCTGAGTAAGGTTTTAGACCGATAGGCGTATTGAAGAGATTTACAAAGCTGCGACATTCGAAGGTAAAATATAAAAACATTTTTTATAAGGCTTCGTCCCCGCCGTAGCCGTCGTCATTGCTAAAACTCCCTAATCTCTTTTAGAGTCGAGGTGTATTCAGCAGTTAAGCCGTTAACCGAAGTATTACTCTTCCCAGTAGACCACGACACCCACAATTTTTTTTTGCGGCCTTCAGAGTAACGTCTTTGATGCCGCGAGTTTGTTTCAAACCAATCACGTGGTACATTGAAATGCACTACGTGAGGGTATTTTTTTGTGTCGCGTCATGACTTTTTCATATTACGCGCACGACATGTTTACCTTCAAGAGGAAAGCTTATTGCGGTTTTTTTCTGCCATAGAAGTGTCAGCATGGCTGTTGTTTATCAGCTCAAGATAACATATGATCAGGAAAAATTCAGAGTGTTTTTCTTAGACGCAAAACGCCGGTAAACTTTCCACTTGAAGATAAACGTGTTGTGAATGAACATCATGTAGTACGAAAAAGTCACGACGCCGTACAGAAAAAATGCCCTCACATGGTGCATTTCAATGTATAACGTGACTGATTTGAAACAAACTCGCGGCATAAACATTACTCTTGGAGGTGGCAAAAAAATTAATGAGTGTCGCGGTCTATTGGGAAGCGTAATATTAATTTTCCTGGTAAACAGGAAATGTTTTTCTCTGCCTACATTTTTTGAAGCTTGAGATAATTCAAACTCAAGACTGAAGGACGAACAATATCAACAGAAAAACTCACTGAAAAGATACAAAAGTATGAAATCAAAATTTTCGCTAATCCTGGCAAAGGTTCGCTTAATCGAGCTTTGAACAACCCGACTCTGGATCAAAATAATGGCACAAACTGCTGCCTCCACCACTAGACGAAGAACACCCCCTCCCTGTTCACACACACAACCACCCCCGGCTATAGCAACCTTCAGTAGACTGGATCGGTTTTGACCGACCAAGGCGTTACCATTATCTCACGAGATAGGCAGATGACTACTTCTAGCCGCAACTCCAGCTAGTAGGTTTGCAAGTAAGCTTCACTTTAGTATTTTTCATTTGCAGTAAAATGTAATCCAATGTGGATAGGAGGCAACTTCGAACTGAAACTACAAAATAGCCAGAACTTAATCTATGTTTAACCCACTTGTACCTTATGTATTATATTCCATTTTGTTATCTTGTCATTTGTTAGTCACTTCAACGGTCAGCTTTTTACTGTAATACTATATAGGCTTTTATCTTTTTTATCGTTGTTGTTTTGTAGAGGACGGCAAAGAAATGTTTCAAGATTCAAAACGCACGTGCACAGCTATTGTTCTGCTCATTAAACCTTTTGTTTGGTGACGCTCTCGTCGCCGTCGCCGTCGCCGTCGTGGTTTGCTAAAACTCCCTATTCGAAAAGTGCGGCTACGCGGCTACGCAGACACGCAGAATGCAGGCAGTCTTAGACAGTACACTATAGAGTGAAGATGGCTACACGGCTACGCAGTCACTGCGTAGCCACGTAGCCGCGTAGCCACTTCTTTCCTTACTAACTTATTTTGAAGGGGAGGGGTGGTCTTCACAACTGCGTAGCCGCGTAGCCACTTTTTTCCCTACTAACATATACCAAGGGGAAGGGAAGGTCTTGACTACTGCGTAGCCGCGTAGCCACTTAGCAGACACAAGGCAAGTATGGCATATATGTATTTCTCGTTCTTAAAGCGTTAGCAGGAGATAACTGCGTATCCATGTAGCCAGCTTTTTCAGGGGTATAACTTCAAATGGAGGGGTATTCAGCAGTTACTCCCCCAAGGCCCTCTCTTCTTGATCTCCCACTGATTTTGTCCCACTTTAGAGCATCAGTAACTAAACAACAGTTCTATCAGTTACAGAAGCCCTGTATTGACTGGGCAGTCCAGGCCCTGACTGGGGTCAATGTTCTGTATTCTTGAGCAAGACACTCTTTTTAATGGTATTCTTACCAAGGGGGTAGTCGAGAATTTGATGTCGAGGGTAACCCTATAATGGACTAGCATCCAGGGTAATAGAGGTTTTGCATGGCAGGGCCGGAACAATGGAAATGTTATGCATAAGAAGAAAAAGTTCCCATAGGAAAAAGAATCTATTACCCTGCCATGAAACATGGCTGCTGTGCAAAGCCTCTATAATTTGCTTAACCCACCCACCAAAGAAAAAGCTTGCAGAATTTGATAAGGAAACAACTTTCCACAAGTAAATCAACTACACCATGACACACGTGTATACCTTTGTTAAATCTGTTTAATATGTCATAAGGCCGACCCAAAACAGTTCATATTAAATACATCTATAAAAAATACCAACTAGTAGATAACTGGGTGATGCTCGATATACCAAGTCAATATATGCACTATTGTCTCGTTCTATTGTGTGATTGTTCACACTGTTCTATTGTATATTGTGTTATTGTGCAAGGGATAAGGATCATTGTTGTGTTCTTTGTGACGTAACTGGAGACTTGCTATTCACTTGGTATATCGTGCACCAGCCAGATAACTTGTTGGTTATATCGATTGGCAAGTCGTTTACACATTAGGTAAAACCACAAGACCTTTAAATAAAATCCGATGATATAATAATATCACACAAATCTATCACTAAATACAAAAGTAACCCATAAGAACATACTTTGATTACTTGGGAGCAGAGTATGTAGAACTCTGACACAAACAAACAAATAACATGTTTTTATGGGTTACTTTTCAAAGTTAGAAAACACTGTCTACATTTCTGTAGAGTTTGAAAGTTGTAAACCCTGCGTTTCCATGACAGTTTTCATTTCTTCCATGCATTTTACCATTCCATTTCTATAGAAGGAATGTTTTAATTTTTTTACTTTGATTAAAATTAATATTGTTGCCACCTGACAATGACTTAACTGGCTGCAATGGCTTTGGAAAAAAAAGAAAAAAACACAACAAAATAGCGCCCATGTAAACAAATCACTGCAGAAAACACAGCTTTAGCATACCACAATAAACATGCCGACAACAACAACCTGAAACAAAATGTTCAATGAGCAAAATTGTTCTGCACATGCATTTTGAATCTTTGGTTCATTTCTCACCCATCATTTTCAAAAAAAGAGTAAATAAGAATGACCAAGTTCTATGTATTTTGGAGAACCTGAACTGAAATGGCTAATTTTTTCTTTTCTTTCCTTGAAATTGAATGCTGTCATTGCATATCAATCCTAAGGAGGTTTTAAGACCAATAAGTGCACTGAACAGACCAACACAATAATAAATATTGCGACATTCAAAGGCTAATAATGAATGCAGTTTTTATAAGGTGTTGTTCTTGGCATTGCTATTGTCATTGCTAAAGCTCCCAACTGACTTCAAATTGAAGGAAATATGATTATTATTCCCATGTCCTTGTTAACCGACACAACACACCAAAACAGAGCCATAAGAAATCTAAACAGTTTGTGGATATAGCTGACATGATATAAATGTCACATGTCCTGCAAGTGCTTAAGTGTCAACTATGTTCTCCCTCACCTTTTAGATCTTAATTGGTCAAACAGGTCTTTCACCACAAATACAGGTCTGCGAGACAGTACAAGAAGTCAAACTACCCACCGGACATACAAACAAAGAATTAAACATCAAGCAGGTTCAAGTCATTCTGTTGGGCTGTAACATTCTTTTGACATGAAGCATGGTAGATTTCATAGCATGTGATCATTGAAAGACGACTATCGAAAAAAAAAGTTTGTCAAGTGACAGCAATAGACTGGACATCACTATCAAGTAATATTAACAATTAGATTATGAGCTCAAGATTTCTATGAGGTGATAGTTGATGAGGCCGAAGGACGAATCAACTATCGCCTCATAGAAATCAAGAGCGAATAATTTAATTGTTTTAGTAGAATTCTAACTGAAATTAACGCAAATAACGGTTTTCCATGATTTTCCCACGCATTATTGAACTTTACCCTCAAACAAAGTTGCATGTATCGAACTGTCCTGGGCAAATTTGCAGTTGCTGTTTACACGCGTACCCGTTTTTTCAATATTGTCAAGTTTTTAAAGTCAAGAAACCATAAATGTGCTTTTTTTAGTCTCTCAGGAATTTAATTACCCGTTTACATCTAAAATTCCTTTTAAAACTTCGGAAAAACTATAAAAACATCGCATTTCGTGGACGACAAGCAGCCAACTGTACTCTAATGGCTGATAGTATACAAGTAGCTTAGCCAATCAGATTGCAGCATTTGCATTAGTATACTAGTACAATTCTACTAATATGTTACATGTATATCTTTGTTACTATACAATGTGAGCAAACAATTCAATATTTCACAACTGCCTACTCTACCTACTCATAATAAAACCATTGTCATTACAAATAAAGAACTTAGAGTTACACGCCTGCTTAACCCAAGATAAACAAGTTTCAAAGTGATTTGTAAATGTCAATGCAATAGAAAACAAATTAGTGATTTAGCTCTGACCAAATCACACTTCCTTTACTTTATTTTTATTTAGCTCTGACCAAAAACATGACCCTGCACAGAAATATGTGAGCAAGCTGCTGCAGGGACTGTGACAAATAAAATTATTAACAAATAAAATTTTCACAAAGTTACCCAGTATTAATTTGTAGAACTATTAATAATATTATTTGATTCTTTTTACTATCTGTAAGAGAAAGTACTCCGCCTAGGTCTTGGTAATTCCCCAAAGAGTTTCTCCCTGTTGTCGTGAACACTGCGAGCTAACGCTCTCATGGACTCACCAATCTTGCTTGGTTCAGGTATTGCAAACTGCAAAGAAACAAATGTAAGCTATATAAATTTAAAAATAATCATGGTTAGTGCCATTAAAAAACTATCCCCCTTAACCCTTTACACCCTAAGGTTGACTAAAAGATTTTACTCTGTCTAACACCAGACAATGTTACTCATCAAAGGGAGACCCCTTAGGGCTTAAAGGGTTAACCAACCAAACAGGTGTTGATGCAAAAGAAGAATCTATAATTTTTTAACATCTGCTAACTCTTATTCTCCGGCTCCCATAATGTTGTGATAGGAGGAAACAAGAAACAAACTTAGCAGCCATTCAAAAATTTTGAATATAGCAATCATCTAGACAAGTACAGCAGTACAGACATCTGCTTTCAAGAACTCCATCAAAACCATACAAAGGGCTGTCATTATGGGCTTTAACCTGTAACACCTGTTATGACTGGGTATGGTTGAGAGGTCCTAGATGTTAAGGGTAAAATTGACAAGTTTGTTACAAGTGTGAAGATCAAGGCTACAAGTGACTCAAAACTTAATAGAAGCCCTGATACAGCAGATAGTGTATAAGATATAGTTTACACTACTAGAATAATGATGAGCTAAATATTTACACCAATTACCTCATGATCGTCATCTGGAGGTGAGTTTTTCCCCATTGGCATGCTAATAGGGACTGATGTGGAGTACTGTGTTGATTTTTTTGTATTCGTTACCCTGGGATTGTAGAATGGCTCTTCACTCTGATAACTGTTATCTGGATAAGACAAAAAAAAAACAGATTGCTCAGCTGATGTTACTTCAGTGATACTTAGGTTATGAATTCATGCAATTTATCAAGTCATGTCCAATCACTATACTCACCACTACTACTGAAATCATCTTCTTCGGACTCAAAGAAAGGTTCTGTATCATCCATGAAATCGTCCAATGAAAAGACAGGATCTGCATCAGATTCTAATGAGACGTCCTTTTGCTGTGGTTTGTGTGGCAGCCTTCTTGACTTCCGAGACGGATTAACACCAAGATGCAAGGGGAGTTTTTGTGAAGCCACTTGAGTTATGTGAACTTGGTTAACGGCATGGTGATCATTCAGTTTATGGACTGTGATTTCTGAAAAGACAGAAAGAAAAGTTGTAAGTTATGAAAGGTGAGGTCATTTTAGAGCAGGGCAGTTGTTTCAATTTACAGACAGAAATCAAATTAACCCCCAAAATAGTTTAAATTATTATTCATACCAGGTTTGGGTGGCACTGGAGTATCTAAAGAACTGTCTACTATTGCTTCATTCAGAGACTCTTCCAGTGATTTTTCTTCTTCCCTTTTAATGGTCCTGTTGCAATAAAAATAACGAATCATAATTAGGTTATAGACTATTGACTGTGTTCACTTCACCATGAAAAAAGAGGCTTTTTAGAGTAATTAATAATTTATTCTTATAGGATCTTCCAAACATAACATGTGTTTATCATCTGATACACAACTGAATAATATTACATCAGAGCTCCTTCCTTCTTGAGTCACAAGGAACACATTGAAGAGTCACATGAAATGAATGCCAAGAACAAGTCGCATACCAATAAACAGCCTGTTTATCCTTAAAAACTTGTGACCGAAGTGAAGTAAATGCTGCCTTTTGTTCATCAATGAATTTCCTGTCATGAAATGAAAGAAATTTAACAGATGTTAGGAATTCAAAATCCTCAATCTCATACATTCTTTGAACAACCTTACACAAGTGGTTTGAATCTAGGCTTTAATTTGCCTTGGAGGGTCCATGATGAAGCTATACAGGCTAATTTCCATCAAAATTTGTCCAACCCCTAGCCCTGTCAAAAGTACGCTAACAGCTATTAGCCGACCACAATAAACTTCATAACTGTATTTTGCTGCTTACAGTACTGCCATCCAGCCTGATACCACAAAACATCTTTAAAAGTGATGAACACATGGGAGACCAGAACAGATTTGAATTCGAGTTGATCTTGGTGTCAGAAGCACAGTGGAACCCCCTTGATGCGACCACCTCCAGGTCATGGAAAATTAGTCATATTAACGAGGTGGTAAGCTATTAAAGGGGTTCTGTAGATGAGAAAATGACAGATTTAATCTGTCATTTTAGCGTTTTTTGGGCCAGAACAAAGTGCCCGTAATATTAACAAGATGGTCATATTAACCAGGGGTCTTAAGGTGGGGTTCCACTGTAATTATTTACAGTGGAACCTGGGTATTTCAAACTCTCAGGGGAAACAACAAAATGTTTCAAATAGCCGATAGCAAATGACTAAAGGGCAAATCCAAGAGAAAAGATTCTGAGTTGCAAGCAGAAATAAAAAGGAATTTGAAATAACTAAGCTCCAATTAGTGAGGTCGGCTGCAGTTGGCAGCTGTCTAGGTACTTTCAGTTGACAATCAGGCTGCTAAGCCTTCTGATAAACGTGTAGTTTCATTTTGTACAGGCTGTGGTGTAAGGATTAAGCACCTTTTTCAATTTGTTTCCAGGCCACATATAGCTTGGCAATATATAGTTATCACCTATTTATGACTAAATAAAGACATTTCCATGGCAAAACTTTCTTTCAGTGGCATCTACTTGCTTTCAACTGTTTATAAAGACCATAGAATGGAATAGGCTAACATTTGAGCCTGGAAAATCAATAGGCCATGTTACAATCTATCCCTTGAATCTACACAAGCTTTGAGTGTCTTTCATTGGGTTAAAATAAATGAAGAAATATTGCAGCTGTTACCGTATTCTTTCATTCATGGCGTTTTCTTCAGCCTCAAGGTATTTTTTGACACGCTCCTGTACACTGACCATGGCTAGAGAAATCGTATCCTGACCATGCAGAACAGCATTCCCTGTAACTGATCGATAAATAACAGAATCAACTTAAACTGATATGTCCTTTTCGTGAGTAACTGTTTGAAAACTAAACATGGTCCCAGGTGGGAAAAAGAACTGAACTTGCCTGATATTTTTGTATTCAATATATTAAACATAACATTTGCTTTAAAAAGCCATGGCATTGCAACCTTGTGACTAAAAGAAACACTCAATGTATTCACATTTTTATCACATGGCAAGATGAAAGCTTTAGCTTTCCTTTTGTTCATTTATTGCCTGTAAAAAAATGAACCACTTGGAACAAAACATAAAAGGTTGCCACAAAACAACCCTTTTTGCATTGCCTAAGAATATTTGCAGTTTTTAGCTATCTTTCTTTTATTTAATTCTTCAATACAGTACTTGCATAATCGCTATTGAAAAGGAAACCTTTCAAGTGATTCTGTTCCCAATGCAACTGGACATTCTAGCCAAATATAATATAATTCCAGAGTCTGAATTCCTGACGTGCTTATGAGTCAAAGTCCATACTGTTATAACCACTGAGTTCAAAATGTTAACAAAAATGTAATCTAAACTGAGAAGGGACTTGGGTGTCCCCTTTTCACTGAACTTTGCACTAAACACTTTCCACTAAACACTAGGACACAAAGTCTGAGAAAATAAATGCCTCTCGTACAAATATCTACTCCTTAGTGAGCAGCAAAAGCAAGATAAAGGCCAAACAGTTCTACACATTCTGTACTGAGTTTTTCTATCACCTCGTCTACATAGATCTGCAAAGTGTAAGTTACATTTTGCTCATTACTAAGGTCAAATAAGTCTCAAACAACTTGGCCGAATGAGGATTGACTTAGCCTGTTACTGAGGTAACCACACCCTTTACAGCATGACTGAAAAAATCTCCAAGATATTCTGGAATGATTTGCACTTTTCTTGAAAAGCACCTCTTTACCAAAACAATTACCGAGAACTCAAGACTGTGGTGACTTTAGCAGGAAATTAATCACAAGTACAACCATTTATTTAGCCGGCAGGGACAGTCTACATCTGTTACCTTACTGAACTTACATGAGTTATCAACAATTTGTTGATCACTTTCTTTCACCAGTGTGACAACAATTTTGAAGACGGATGAATACTCTGTGGAACTGGCAATCTTGCTGTGAACAACAGGGTCACTCTGAAACAACGAGAAAAGGTTTCCATTCATTTAACATTTTTACTGCTGTCGATCCATAACAAACTACATCAAAAAGAAAGATGAAACCAAAAGAGGCTTCTGCAATGAAACCATGCAGTGGGAGTGGGAAGATAAGTGCATATAAAAGAGAGGTTCTTTACTTGTATATATTTTACTGGACAGGTAATAACTTTGGATGGGCATAAAAAATTAAAGTATTGTTTGTATAACAGGGAATTATTTTGTTACATGCACATCGGAGTCCAACTGTACAATCCTTAATGGAAACCTTATGTTCTAAGCATTCTAGCTAAATGATACACCAATACCACCTTCTCCCAAGAAGAAACAGGGTAATAATGCGGCGCCAGACAATACCCTTTCTCAAAGTCAAAATAAAGAGCAGGTATATATTCCATATACATGTACATGTATGTAGGATGCAACGCTCAGGATGATTAAAATGATTTCCGCAGAGTACACCCAAAGGAAAGGTAACAGAAGAGAAGAACACCCCAGATGCTTTAAATGTTGCAAAAATTACCATTACACTTTCAAAGAGTCAGCTACGCAACTGACAAACTCAATATTTAGACAGTTTGCTAAATCCAGCTGATTTATTACAAGACACAGAAGTATTCTTGGTTAAATAAAAAGCTGAATAAACCCAGTATCAATAATAATTTCCATCAGTCGTGCTCTGCGCTAAAGAAACGGCGAGGACTCTTCTTACCTCTAGTGCTCTATTTATAAGGACACGATCATATTTTTTGACTGCATGTAAAGCGTGGGTGTCCATATTACAGTTGATACAAGTGAAAATGTCCCAGTCTTCTACTCTGGTCTCTTTAACTAGGCTCGGCACTTCCTGCAGTCAAACAGAATAAAAAAATCTTTCTAAAATATAGGCCTGTTGTTCAATATTGTACAAAGATGAAAACTACGATGCGAGATTTTATAAAATATAGAGAAAATCGAAACCCTTCTGCTATTTTAAGCTGCATTTTAAAAATCTCCCCTAGCTATTTTTATAAGGTATTTGAACAAGAACAAGGCGATAACACTGAAAAAGGAATCCACATAGGTTTCTCGAAGCTATATATTTTAGCTACAGCACCAACGATGTACGTTTCACGTACATTGCCTATGTCAGCAACTGTCGTCTAGAATTTCCTGGTTGTGATTTAAGACACTTGTACCGTAAAGCTGATGCAATAATCGTTTCGAGTCACAAGGCAGACTTCCTTGCAAGGATTATCAAGGAAACAAAGCTTAGTATTGCCAGTAAAGCAAAATAAGAGACGTAAAATCTCAATATTTTTTAGGTCATGAGACTTGAAGCTGTGAAACGCAAAAAGCGCGCCAAACTTTCGCGATTTTGTCAACAATATTTTTTGATATAGCTCCAAAATGGTTCCTGTTGCAAACTGCTAAGGGAGTATTTACCTTCGTTATTCCACCAATCGCCAGTTCAACTTCATAAAGTCCCCGATCAAAGAAAGCTGCCGTACAAGTCTCTGCCACAAACGCTTTTCCATCCGCTTCGCGAGTCGCCTTCTCTTTAACGTGTACAGTGAGATTCAAACACTTACATCTGAACTTACTCATTGCAATAAGTATTCAAGGCAACAGTAACCTTCTTCCCTGAAGTAAATGTTATTATCTCGAGCTAAACAAACACAGAAACTGCACTGCAACAAACCATAAGCCCTGCCGATAACAATTTTTTTATGAAGATGAACCCGTGACAGCAGTCCCGTGACAAAGTCTCGTGACTTTTGGTACCAGACTATTTGGTGAAATCCTCCAATCAGAAGGCGTCTCTCTTGACATTCGTCTATGACATTAGATTCCAATATCAGCTGATAGTCAGAATGCAAACTATTTGCCCAAAGGGAATTAAAATTTAGTCGATTATCATTCCCGTTCCCTCCCATTGAAAAATCCAAAAACGTTCATTTCTGCAGGGACGGGATTTCACATGTAAAAGTCTTCCTCTAAAGCTTTGACAATTTCAGGGCTTGTTTTTCCCAAATAATTTGAATAATATAATCTAGAGGATTTACGGTTTTGAATTTTTAAACATAATGATTAAGATGCCCGGTTCAACTGTGTTTGACATGAATGTCACCTTGGTTGACCCTTATAATTACTCCGATTAGTATTACAGTGATGTAACAGGAGTACGGTGGCCCACAAGTGCACACCAAATTTAATTCACTCACACCGAATTTAAATCACTCACACTGAATTCAAATCACTCACACCGAATTCAAATCGGTCACACCGAATTCAAATCACTCACACCGAATTCAAATCACTCACACCGAATTCAAATCGGTCACACCGAATTCAAATCACTCACACCGACACCGAATTCAAATCACTCACACTGAATTCAAATCACTCACACCGAATTCAAATCGGTCACACCGAATTCAAATCAGTCAGTATCGGACTACGGACTACGGACTACGGACTACGGACTACGGACTGGGTATAAAACACGGACTCAGGTATAAAACGCAGACTAAGCATTACGGACTCGGTATAAAACACGAAGAAAGGTTCTACATTGAATAAATTCTCGCACGAACGTTTTCATAAATAGAAGCTATCTGTATAAAGATCTATAAATTATAGAAGTCTCATTTCCCGAAAGTGCCCGCTCATACAGGTTTAACCCATGATACTCAAGAGAAAATGATGGGTTTTTCTCTTGCCATACTCGATTGCCGAAAAAGAAATAGAAGACACTGAAAGTCACAAAATTGACGAGCTGTATGAATTTTCGAATGATTAAATGTTTTGAAAGATCAACAGTCGAGTTAATTGAGGAGAATTCGAACGACATGTCCTGCTGTTCATTTGTACGATCATGTAGTAAATAAATACACATAAATACGGCCACGGCGAAATGAGAAACAAAAAGTTGATAAATGGAAGAAGCGACATTACACAAGGATGGCAGTTCTGCACTCCTTGATATCGCCTTGGAAAAGGAAGGGGAAAAAAGAAAAAAAGTTCTTACAACACGGGGTATTCGTATTTGGTCACCCATCTAAATACTATCCATCCTCACCGAACAGGGCTTGACTTTGTTGAGCAGACTGAACATTTTGATGTCCTCGTGGTATAGTGACTCCACGGTGAACGCATTTTTTAAGTTTCAAAAATGAGAAATGTATCAAAAAGTGAAAAAAAGATATCTGATACTGCATGCCTGGGAAAATAGAGAACAAAAAGTTCGAGTAATATGAAAATGAGAACTATTACTTGCTTTGGTGATCGGAGAAGCGGCAGTCTCGAAATAATTGCCTCGGTTTCTCGGACGAAGATGACTTTTGGCTTCCTAGCCTTGCTAACCTTTTAGTTATTTTAGGAAGCCTTTCAGTTTTAATTTTTATTTCATGTTAATTTAATTTCTGCCAAGGGTAAGGGTCAATAAAGTTGTTGTTGTAGTCGGTCTCAAGGAGCGATAACTTTGTGAATGTGAATGTTCTCAACAGCGTTACATCTCCTCATGTACTCTCTTACTGGAAATCGAAACTGTGCAAGAAAAGAAGAATTAATATATGAAACTATACATATATCGCAGCCCTTGCCTCCAGTGCCGGCCATCTTGGGTGAGTCACTATACCACAAGGACAGCAAAATGTTCAGTCTGCTCAACAAAGTTAAGCCCTGTTCGGTGAGGATAGTATTTAGATGGGTGACCAAATACGAATACCCCGTGTTGTAAGAACTTTTTTTTCTTTTTTCCCCTTCCTTTTCCAAGGCGATATCAAGGAGTGCAGAACTGCCATCCTTGTGTAATGTCGCTTCTTCCATTTATCAACTTTTTGTTTCTCATTTCGCCGTGGCCGTATTTATGTGTATTTATTTACTACATGATCGTACAAATGAACAGCAGGACATGTCGTTCGAATTCTCCTCAATTAACTCGACTGTTGATCTTTCAAAACATTTAATCATTCGAAAATTCATACAGCTCGTCAATTTTGTGACTTTCAGTGTCTTCTATTTCTTTTTCGGCAATCGAGTATGGCAAGAGAAAAACCCATCATTTTCTCTTGAGTATCATGGGTTAAACCTGTATGAGCGGGCACTTTCGGGAAATGAGACTTCTATAATTTATAGATCTTTATACAGATAGCTTCTATTTATGAAAACGTTCGTGCGAGAATTTATTCAATGTAGAACCTTTCTTCGTGTTTTATACCGAGTCCGTAATGCTTAGTCTGCGTTTTATACCTGAGTCCGTGTTTTATACCCAGTCCGTAGTCCGTAGTCCGTAGTCCGTAGTCCGTAGTCCGATACTGACTGATTTGAATTCGGTGTGACCGATTTGAATTCGGTGTGAGTGATTTGAATTCAGTGTGAGTGATTTGAATTCGGTGTCGGTGTGAGTGATTTGAATTCGGTGTGACCGATTTGAATTCGGTGTGAGTGATTTGAATTCGGTGTGAGTGATTTGAATTCGGTGTGACCGATTTGAATTCGGTGTGAGTGATTTGAATTCAGTGTGAGTGATTTAAATTCGGTGTGAGTGAATTAAATTTGGTGTGCACTTGTGGGCCACCGTACAGGAGTGAGTGGAATGGAGTCCAATTCGGTCTGTAATCCGCTGTAAAAAATCATACGAGTGATAACAATATCGGACGACCCGCAGCGGAAGTCCGATTTGTTTATCACGAGTATGATTACCGACCGAATTGGACAAGAAGTCTTATTACCAATTAATCATAAAAACTACAATTTCCAAGAGAAGAAGAATAGCCAAGTTGAGAAAGAAAGGGAAAGTTGCATTAAAAGACTGGCAAAGGAGGCGTAAATTGTTGGTGATTGAAACCAAGGTTGTGATTAGTTGATATAACCACAACATTAAATGTGATTGGTTGGTTTAAACTACAACTTTGAATGTGATTGGCTTATTGAACTGTCCGATTACAAACTGTCCAATAACAAAATGTCAGATAACAACTTACCAAAATAGGAGTTTCTTAAACCAATCATAATCGAGGTAATTGTAATTCTTATGATTGTGATATGCGCAATAAACTGGGCAACACCACAAAAACCACAGTAACCCGAAACTCAAACGTGATCAGTGTGAAATGCGGGAACGTTTTGCAAAATTCAGATTCATTATGGCTGTTGGGTAAAGACCGCTAGTAATTTACAGGTTGTTTTGAAATATCCTTCTTAATCTGTTATCTGGATGGTTGTTACTTAAAAAATTTTGGTACATTACATCCAAATGAAAAATCAGGACACCCCGCTCCCATTTCATTTTATACCATGCACGATTTTAGAGAAAGGGATTTCCAGGACATTTGTGTAACAAACGAGTAGAGGGGGTAAGTTTCTAAAGAAACTATGGTGCTGCGTCGTTGGGAGTATTATAGGATAATTTGGTTTTATCAACTGAGTTGATAATGTGAATTAGCCACCGTAAAGAGATTCGAAAGCTGACGTTTCGAGCGCTGGCCCTTCGTCGGAGCGAATCGAGGAATTGTGGGTTGTGTGTGGTTTATATAGAGAAATATGGAGCTACGCTATTGGTTGGTGCCTGGCAACGTGAAAAAACAACAGAGTAAATTAGTTGAATGAAAAGCGTTCGTTGATACCATGAGGATTAAGAGTGCCGATTTGAAAAATAAATTTTTGTTCCAGAGTTTTGCGGCTTTCTGTGCCTCCTTGATGTAGCCTCCTTGTCTGTGCCTCCTTGTGTGTGGCCTCTCTCTTTGTATCAGTAGGGACTTTAAGATACACTACGGCGGGCTGCTACTACGGCTACTTCGGCCGTGAGAGACTAAGCTGACAACTCCGTTCCCTCTGCAAACTTCAAACAGATTAAGATTTCGCTGTGCGGCAACGGGGTGTTCAGCATTTACGTGTCTTTACAAAAATGGATACGTTCGACTTTATTCTACTTTCATATGACAAAGGCTTGATCAATGACAATGATTTCCTTCTCTTATGTCGATCTTACATCTCAAAAAACTACGATTTGCCTCTCAGCTGCTTTTAGAACCGCTGTAATTCAAACCACAAAACAAAATAAGCTTAACCCTATTCGTGCCGCGGGCCGATGAGATCGGCCTTTGAGTACACTCCTAGAAGTGCCAGGGCCGATTAAATCGGCCCAAATATGTAATGAGCAATTTGATTGGTTGCTAAGGCATAACTAACAGATTGAGCCAATAGAAAGTGCTGTACTATTCAACAGTTTGTTATCTTCGCCAAGCCTTCGTGTTTAAAGTCGTGAAGCCAAGTATTGCCCGAGTTTGAGCGTCTCCATTTGCAAAGAAGACCAAAATATGGCGGCCATTTTGTTACGCAGTTCTTTTCTCGCAATGCTACGCGCCCTCAGGACAAAACAAGACGAAAAAATCTTGGAAATGAAATCATCAGGACCTTAACATCTCTCGATAATTGATAAATTTCCTTCGGCATGTCGATAAAGGACAAAATCCACTGTTTATCATGCCGCGTCTTCGAGTAACTTCGACACTTCCATGGATTGTGAGCGCGGCAATTAAATCTAAATGGGCACTAAATATTTTGCTTCCCATCGTTTATTTTGGATTATGGAACAAGATTAACCTTCGCTTTTCAAGAGTATGTCTGTTGTGGATGGCTAGGATGCAAACATATAGGTAGAATTCAACATTTATTTCGTGTGTGTTTTCAGAGTAGCGTGAAGTGTGAGAAAATAATTTGCTCTGGCATTTGTAGGCCACCCCCTCTAAAAAGCTGGCGCAAATAGGGTTAACACTGATAAAAAGCTCGATTTTAGCACGGCTAGGGTGTTCGTACAATGTGGTAAGTCCGAAAATACAAAGCTTTCAATTCTAATAAAACACAGTTTGAACAGCTCAGTTTAGTAGATACAAAGCTTTCTTATCTGCGGCTGTTCGGACCGGCCAATAAAATATGACTGTCGCTTACGATAGCCTTCGGGATAGGTGTTAAATTCGTTCAAATTTTCTGTACAAATGGCAAAGAAACAGTTATCTTCGAACGGATTTTTATGATTGAGTACTTTATCTTCGAACTAGGCTGTTCAAACAGTGAAAAAAGCGTTAAAATGAGAAGTAAACAGCAGGCTTATACTCACGTAGTGAAGAGTACGTGAAACTAGGCACTTTCCCGTAGTGGAAAGCAAGACTACGGCGGGAATGCCGTAGTGGAACACGCGACATGACGTCACCGGAAGTGATCTTCACTATTTGCCGCCGTACTACAGCCTCGCCGTACCGTATCTTAAAGTCCCTAGTGTTTGTATCTGTACGGCTAAGCAGCATCTTGCAAATGCACAGACACTTTTTCGATCTCTCTAAAAGGCATTTCTAAAAGTGTTACACAGCTTTACACGGCGTTACCTGGTGTTACTTGGGTGTTAGAAGATGTTACAAGGTGTTACTCCGTGTTAATTAAAAGGTGTTTCACGGTGTTACAAGGTGTGACACCGTGTTACAGGGTGATACCGACACGTTGTTACACGTGGTTGTTAAGGATGTTAGAAGGTGTCACACGGTGTTACACGCTGTTACAGAGTGTGTTACGAGGTTACACGATGTTACAAGGTGCTACAAAGAGTTACACAACGTTAAAGGGTGTCACACTATGCAACACGGTGCTGCACGGTGTAAGGAGGGTTGTTACTTTCGGAATTAGTAGACTTGAGGGCTCGTTACTTTCGATCCCGATGGGTGTCGTCAAGGGTCTCCGAAGATAGAGTTTTTTGCGTGTTGTGTACACCTTGCCGGCCCTTAGCACCACGCTTAGCAAGCCTGATCCAAGAAACACCAGCATGTCAGTTTATGTTTACGTTATGTCCGCAACACTATGAAAGTGTAATGCCGCTGAAAACACAGAGAAGCTGTGAATGGGAATAGGGAACCCTGCTCGATCAGTTTTTATGGATGCTATTTATCTTTGTTCATTTAGAAGGAAAATGTTGACTATCCGGATTTGGTGTGCCTAGAAAGTGAAAGTTTAAAATCTCTTTACTGATCAACATGCATTTGTTTTATAGTAGTTCTGAGAAATTAGTTACGCATCAAGACACCCCCTCGTGTTTGTTTGTTTTCTCATGATCACCACTTGTCTTGGTGCCTGTTCAGTAGACTTAGTCTCCAGCTGCGAGTGTTTCAGTACACCCGCGCTCCCTCTGGAGAGAATCATGAGCGCACCGAAATACCCAAGGCTAAAAATCTGAGTTGCTTTTAAGAAAAATTACATCATTAATCAACCATGGGATCTTTCGTTTGAACTAAACTGATTGTTTGTTGGCCGGAAGGATGAGTTTAACATGCTAGACTAATAGCAGGCCCGTAACCTGGGGAGGGGTGATGGGGTGCCCTAAAGGTCAGCATTTTTGATACTCAACATCCAAGTTAAGGAGTGCAGTCGGTTAAACTAAAGTTTAAAACTTAACAGTGATATTTAAACAAAATCAAAGAATGGAAAAAGCAGTAAAACCAGCTGCA
>JAHPZR010050663.1:20000-22500 GCA_019787425.1 Platygyra sinensis | reverse complement strand
TTGTTTTCTCAAGGAGTGTAATTCAAGTTTTTTCTTTGGTACTTTAAAAATGCTGATTAAGGTTTTGGGCTGAGAAGAATAAAAAATAATTGTAGATCAAATATGCTTAATATCGTAAGCCGGGTCAATTTTATCGAAAATTGGTAAAATGTTTCACATCTTATAAATAAGCAATTTAAAACAAAATAATGGTAGCATCAAGTCTGCTTCATGCTAATCACACACAATAACACAATACCTCATTTGTTTATTTGTTTCCAACTCATAGCCATAAAATACGTGTATTCACTCGCATTTAATCTCTCAACAAGAAATTTACTCACGTTTTACTTTGTTTTATGAATTTAGACTCATCTGTCGTTAAAAACCTGGTTTTAGTGATACATGGCTGTCTTTCTTATCTTTGTGTTGTTTTATAGAAGTAAATGTCCAACCCAATATAAAGTGACTGACTTATTGCCCATTTGGGAAACTGTCGGTTTACGCTTCGAAATTTCAAAGGACTGATCTTTTCTAGCCTGCCTGGTTGGGGAAATTGGGGAAAAGAATGAGAGGGAGGAGGGGTTGGGAGCTCTTTCTCCTTCCTCCCTCCCTTTCTTTTTCCCGATTTCCCCAACCCCTCCCTCTGCGCCTGCTACACAGGCTAGATCTTTTCAAGATATTACGACATTTCCGTCGATAGTAGTTAGTGAGAGAAATAGAGCAAATGGAATGAGCATGCACATAGGTGGAGTTGAAATCGAATAATCAAGGGAAATAAGACTGTTGTGAGTAAAAATTGACTCTGATCTAAATTTTAGTAATCACATTAAAGAAGGTTGAGTTAGAAAGGTTGGGCAGTAAATTATAGTGTTAGGAAGTACGAACGAAAATTGCACCCACCCATGCCAAATTACAGCTACTGTCTATACAACAAGAAAACGTCTCTAGTGTGAGCTAGAACGATTAGAAAAAGAAAAAGACCACGTGAAATCCTTAGATCATGTAACAACTGAGCAAGAAATACGTCAGACTGTGACAATATAAAGAACAAGAAATTGCCGTCTTTTTGTGACAGCATAAGGAACGAAATGATCAAAGCGATCCTTGAAACCCCAATGCCTCTCTATATAAAACTCTTTAATCGCATTTTACAATGCCAGATATATATGGTGTCAACGCCTTATTACCCCAATTTACGAATCAGGTGAGAAGAATGGTCTAGCAAACTACAAAGGTATCTGTCTATCTAGTTGCCTTGGGAAGCTCTCTTGCTCCATCTTAAACCAGCGACTATATTCGTATTAAGAAGAGTACAGCGTATTACATAATTCCATGCAAATTGGCTTTCTGCTTAAAAACCGCACAGCAGACGATGTTTTTACACTAATAAATGAATATGAAAACTAACTCGGCAAGGGTCGAAAATTTGATTCAGCTCATTATTGTTATGGTAGATAGGCTAGGGCACGACAAAAAGCTACTGGATAGTCTTTTTTAGGCAAAATATTCTTCAGATTTCAAAGAAATATCCAAATTACCAAATTCCGTTAAAATTCTCATTTGACGCTCCATTCTATTAAACGTATAAACAAGTTTGAGAGGTCGCATGCAAAACCACACTATTCTTCTGTCTCTGAAACACTCAAATACTTTTATGCGATGTCTAAATGTGTACTGGGTTGATTTTGGTGAATATGGCGTTGTCTTTTTGGGTGCAATTTAATTTCGGAGACATGTATTTCATTCACTTAGTTAAGCTTCTCGTGGTTGAATTGCAAGAGAATGGTCTACAGATTCCTGCAAAAATGTCGTTGGGCAAATGATTGTGAGCGACGCGAGAGCTTTTCACAGTACGTTAAAAATGCAAATATTTGACCTTCCCTCGTCAAGTTCGACATACATTTTAGCATGCGCCACATGACTTCACCTATATTAAGATGAAATAGACAAAGAACTGATAATTTCGAAATATTCTAACCTTATTTGCTGTAAAAGTCAGGTCCAAAGAGCCGATATGAACGTGTTTCTCTTAACACTCGTCCCACACAAAGCAGTAAAGTTTGTTTCTGCTCACACAACGTCCGATGTATATCGCCAAGTGTCAACCTATTTAACGGTCGAATACCATAAATCTGTGACTCTCTTTCGAAGCATATGATCACCTAAGTCAAAAACGGCTAAGTCGGCTAAGGCGGTATTCTACCTTTCAGGAGGCTGACATGCACAGCAGGCGAGATCGGTATCTAGTTGCCTTGGTGCCAAAAATTCCAAGTTTATATTTAAAGGAGCACTATGAAGGGCATGACTTGAAATCTGTAGACAAAACCTAACAGCTGTGTTATCATCGTGGGGAGTGGTGGAATTTTGCATTTTAAGACCCAGCTTTGTTAAAAAAAAAAAGTGCGCTGAAGTTATAAAGCGATTGATATGCGAAATGCTACACTACATCTACACGCGCAAAGTTGTCAACGTTTTCAAATTCTGCCGTCTAGCCTTGAAAAATTGAACCACTAAAAAG
>JAHPZR010050663.1:12500-15000 GCA_019787425.1 Platygyra sinensis | reverse complement strand
TTTGAATGTGGATTTGGCTTTATTGAACTGCCCGATAACAAACCGTCTAACAACAACTTATTCCGATCGATAACAAACCGTCCTGATAAACAATTGGGCAAGTGAATAAGTGGAAAATTATGAGTTTTTATTAAAACCACTTTGATTGACAGCCACTTATTCGTCCAATAAATTAATGACGTGGCGCATAGTTCCAGTAATTGCACTGATTTCAATTATTCCCTTCTTAGAATAGAAATACCTACAGCTCAGTTTCCTGCTCCAGTTATAAGAGTGGTTTACCCAGGTTACAACCTGTCCGTGTTTAACCGGTGAGCGCACGCCCTATTTATACAGCAATAACGTGGAACGAAACCGGTGCTGGGCGAATACAACAAGCTACGCCCCAAGGGTACAAAGTGAACACAGAAGGAAACTACACTTGTCTAGGCTATTACCGAGTACGGGACTGGCAAGACCACAGTTGGGGCAGTTTATTTTTGAAGGTAGACTGTGAAGGCAATATGTAAATTATCAGTTATTTTATCATTTCATTTTGTTAGTTTAGGTAACTTTGGTTTAAGAAACATGAAGACAGTTTTGACGTTGCATTTTAGGCAAAGCGGGAAACACACCGGGGGGGGGGGGGGAGGCATGGGCGCGTGGATTTTGGAGGTTTGCTCTTAAAGGGGTCGTTTGAGAATTATCTGGTGTCTAAGTGTGTATTGGGCCAAAAATCTAGAGACAAAATGCAATTATCTTTAGTAGTACGGAAACGTTATGTTACAAATAATTCAAGAGCCGCATGCAGTTGTGGACTTATCATTTTCCAAGATCACACCGTGAGGACTATTATGTGTCCCCATTTCACAGACTATAATGGCTTTCTCTATCCCCTGGTCACCCGAGACTGCACCAACTGGCCGACTGACTGACTGATAGGCTTGACTGACTGACTGACTGACTGACTGACAGACTGACTGACTGACTGACGGACTGACGGACTGACGGACTGACTGACTGACTGACTATTAGAATGATCCAAATACGTATTTGTTTTTTTTTCTTTTTAGCATTCTAGAAAATTCTTCGCTTCTAAATTGACCAGGCAAAGAAAAACAAAATAGCCACGTAATATAACATAAAAAATATTTCGTTCAAAAACGGTTTCTATTGTTCGATCGACAGACACTGAACGATTCTGCCTTTGTGGGACGCTTTTGCTGTTGCTTAAGTTATGTATGTATATAAGGCATAGATTTTCAGGTGTGTACTTTTATTAGATACGCTTCAATTAGACACGCTACAAGCGTAAGTAGTTAACAACGTGCGCATTGAATAAACCGTTCTGCAAAATATACCAAACCTGACGATGTGACGTTTCGAGGAGGACGGCTAGGATGCCAACCAAGATATATAAGTCATTACTCTTCCCGATGAATACTTACGTCGCCTTTGGTGTTGTTTTAGAAGAGATAATTCGGAAGCTCCGTTTCAATTCAGTAAAAAGGACTTACCTTTCATCTGAGATGCCTTTGGTGATGTTTGCTTCCTTTAGTGTGTTTGTGAAAGGAGATTTAAGGTAATTTCAGCCGATAATACTTCTTTTGCAATATTGACCAAATTCAGACCTGACGTAATTCAATAGCATCTAAAAAATACTCCCTAAACACCTTCACTTACAACTTTTCCGTTACCCTTGAGGCGCATTTCACAGCTGCTGTTACATTCCGGCAAAAAAGAACATTTTCCCAGTACAAGTGGAAAGGTATATAATATAGACGCCTTCCATAAAAACACTCCTGAAGTCCACAATCTTAATGAAAAAGGAAAAAAAAGATAACGTAATAGACCCGTTGTATTACAAATACGTTGAAAAGTAAAAAGACAAGAAGAGTGGTATGGGTCACTGAGTCAGTCAGTCAGTCAGTCAGTCAGTCAGTCATTCACTCACTCAATCAGTCAGTCAATCACTCACTCAGTCAGTCAATCAGTCAATCAGTCAATCAGTCAATCAGTCAACCAGTCAGTCAGTCAGTCAGTCAGTCAGTCCAGTCAATCAGTCAGTCAGTCGATCAGTCAGTCAGTCAATCAGTCGTCAGTCAGTCAGTCAGTCAGTCAGTCCGGTCAGTCAGTCAGCCAGCCAATCTGTCAGTCAGCCAATCCGTCAGTCAGGCAATCAGTTAGTCAATCAGTCAGTCAGTCAGTCAGTCACATCAGTTCAGTCAGTCAGTTAGTCGGTTAGTCGGTTAGTCAGCCAATCCGTCAGTCAATCAGTCGGTTAGTCAGTCAGTCAGTCAGTCAGTTAATCAGCATATCAGTCAGTCAGTTGGTTGGTAGTTAGTCATCAGTCAGTTGGTCAGTCTCGGTACCAGGGGATAGAGAAAGCCATTACAGCTGTGAAATGGGAAACATAATAGTCCGCAGCGGGATCTTGAAAATGATAAGTCACAACTCATGCGGCTCTTGAATTATTTGTAACATAACGTTGCCTTACTACTAAAGCTAATTATTTTTTTCT
>JAHPZR010050663.1:5000-7500 GCA_019787425.1 Platygyra sinensis | reverse complement strand
ACGATTGCAGACCATTCGAAACTCGACTATTGATGAAATGTTCCGGTATTTAAATAATGCTTTTACGTGGACCCAAACATTTAAAAAAGTGCTTACTCATGGATTAGCTCAAAGATATCTACAGCTCCTCTCCTCTGCTCCTTTCTCGGATTTCCTCAACTTGCAATTAAACTAGGATTCCGTTTTCTAAAACTAATTAATAATTCATCAAGTTAAAACAAAGAAAATCACAACGTGTAGGAGGTTTGGATACCCGGTCTTAATTAGCATACATGTTGACGATTTTAGTTCTCCAAATACTAGCTTTTGTTTCTATTAAGAAGATATATCAAACACGAGAGACAGCTATCCAAATACCTCGAATCTCGTGAAAAATACTCCGCTGCGTGTCGTATTTTCAACTCTCCTTCGGTGTTTGGATATCCCGACGAAACACTGTCTCTTGTGTTTGATATATTACTTGAAAAAGTTTAAACATCCCAGCTGGGGTAATACTCAGCCATGTGGTATGTTTGTAGCGTTAATTATGTAGATTTATGGTCTCTGTCTTTTATGCAGCTATCAAAAGGATAAGAAAGAAACACTATTTCACCTCAGATTGTTCACCGCTTGCTGTGGCCTTGGGGTGTTGAAATGATATTTATAAAGACCGGAGGGGTAATCCCAGGTTAAATACTGTTTGAGCCACCAATTGTCATGGAGGTGCAAACCGGACAACTCTTAGTTGGTGAAACAAAGAGCCATTTTTTAACCAGCTGTTAAATTTAACACTATTACGGTGAATCTGTTGCATGCGGGTCAAACATGGTGCCCAAATTACAACTAAGTAACTTTGCTGGTGCACAAAATGCAGTTATAATCTCAAGGTGAACTGTGAACATACTCGGTGAATTACTGAGAGGAGAAAAAAGTGACATTACTTTTTAGTGGTTCAATTTTTCAAGGCTAGACGGCAGAATTTGAAAACGTTGACAACTTTGCGCGTGTAGATGTAGTGTAGCATTTCGCATATCAATCGCTTTATAACTTCAGCGCACTTTTTTTTTTTAACAAAGCTGGGTCTTAAAATGCAAAATTCCACCACTCCCCACGATGATAACACAGCTGTTAGGTTTTGTCTACAGATTTCAAGTCATGCCCTTCATAGTGCTCCTTTAAATATAAACTTGGAATTTTTGGCACCAAGGCAACTAGATACCGATCTCGCCTGCTGTGCATGTCAGCCTCCTGAAAGGTAGAATACCGCCTTAGCCGACTTAGCCGTTTTTGACTTAGGTGATCATATGCTTCGAAAGAGAGTCACAGATTTATGGTATTCGACCGTTAAATAGGTTGACACTTGGCGATATACATCGGACGTTGTGTGAGCAGAAACAAACTTTACTGCTTTGTGTGGGACGAGTGTTAAGAGAAACACGTTCATATCGGCTCTTTGGACCTGACTTTTACAGCAAATAAGGTTAGAATATTTCGAAATTATCAGTTCTTTGTCTATTTCATCTTAATATAGGTGAAGTCATGTGGCGCATGCTAAAATGTATGTCGAACTTGACGAGGGAAGGTCAAATATTTGCATTTTTAACGTACTGTGAAAAGCTCTCGCGTCGCTCACAATCATTTGCCCAACGACATTTTTGCAGGAATCTGTAGACCATTCTCTTGCAATTCAACCACGAGAAGCTTAACTAAGTGAATGAAATACATGTCTCCGAAATTAAATTGCACCCAAAAAGACAACGCCATATTCACCAAAATCAACCCAGTACACATTTAGACATCGCATAAAAGTATTTGAGTGTTTCAGAGACAGAAGAATAGTGTGGTTTTGCATGCGACCTCTCAAACTTGTTTATACGTTTAATAGAATGGAGCGTCAAATGAGAATTTTAACGGAATTTGGTAATTTGGATATTTCTTTGAAATCTGAAGAATATTTTGCCTAAAAAAGACTATCCAGTAGCTTTTTGTCGTGCCCTAGCCTATCTACCATAACAATAATGAGCTGAATCAAATTTTCGACCCTTGCCGAGTTAGTTTTCATATTCATTTATTAGTGTAAAAACATCGTCTGCTGTGCGGTTTTTAAGCAGAAAGCCAATTTGCATGGAATTATGTAATACGCTGTACTCTTCTTAATACGAATATAGTCGCTGGTTTAAGATGGAGCAAGAGAGCTTCCCAAGGCAACTAGATAGACAGATACCTTTGTAGTTTGCTAGACCATTCTTCTCACCTGATTCGTAAATTGGGGTAATAAGGCGTTGACACCATATATATCTGGCATTGTAAAATGCGATTAAAGAGTTTTATATAGAGAGGCATTGGGGTTTCAAGGATCGCTTTGATCATTTCGTTCCTTATGCTGTCACAAAAAGACGGCAATTTCTTGTTCTTTATATTGTCACAGTCTGACGTATTTCTTGCTCAGTTGTTACATGATCTAAGGATTTCACGTGGTCTTTTTCTTTTTCTAATCGTTCTAGCTCACACTAGAGACGTT
>JAHPZR010050661.1:0-19243 GCA_019787425.1 Platygyra sinensis | reverse complement strand
TAATAGCTCAGTTGGTAGAGCACTGCACCGGCGTTGCAGAGGTCATGGTTTCAAATCCTGTTTCAGCCTGAATTTTTTCAGGCTTTAATTTTACAACTGCTTAAGTTGTGTGCATAACTGTGATGATCAATCGTGTCTTCATAATTTTTATCCGCTGTTCAAATATATATTATTTCATATATTCACTTGCATCCTTCACCTTCTACGGGTATATTACGAATTCAGAACATGATCAGCTCTCAATGTTCTTGATAGCTCAGTTGGTGGAGCACTGCACCGGTATCGCTGTGGTCATGGTTTCAAATCCTGTTCAACCCTGAATTTTTTTTCAGGCTTTAGTTTCACAACAGCTCAAGTTGTGTACATAACTGTGATGATCAATCATGTCTTCATATTTTTATCCGCAATTTAAATATATGATGTTTCATTTATTCACTTGTAGTTTTGTTTTTGTTTGTTTGGAAAAATGTCAGATCAATTTCTGATGTGAATTTTATTTTTCCTTTTGTTTTGCTGTGTTCGACAAAACACGCCTCAAGGAAGCACACATTAAGTTCAGCCTTAGGTAGTAACATTCGAGAGATCTTTCCAGAACTTTGAAGTTATAAAGTCGATTGAGTTCACCCCAGCCTACTAACGGGAACGTAGATATGGAAACACCCAACAATGTGGGGTCTGTTCAGTTAGTGGAGACATTTTCGGGTCCCCAGAAAAAAAATCCCCTTAAATCGGCCCTTTACTTCTGAATATAACTCTCCATGTAACTAGACTGACAACTAGAAGTCTGTTGTGTATGTATTTTTTTTGTTTCTTTTTGAAAAGCAATGTCGAATTTGTTCAACATGGACCAACAATTGACTTAATTCGAAAATCGAGCCCCAAAAGCATCTCGATGGCGCTCGTGCGACGGTATTCTTCAATATATATCACTAAAACAACAACTAGGTGGGAAATCCTCCAGTATTTTCCTTTAAAGTAATATTTATTTTAATACAGGTTAGTTATAAATTAATCCAGACTTAATAGGAAAGTTTTAATCCAGACTAGATTAATAATGTAATTACATTTTATTTGCATAAAATATGTGTCCATTAAAAAAATAACAATATTTACATTCTTTTGACTGACACTACAGTGTAGGAAAGAGCATTTCAAGTAGCAAGAAATTTTGTGTAATATTTAGAAATCGATGGAGGTAACTTGAAAACGTGATATTCGCTTCTCCCGGCTGGTACATGCAGTGAACTCCCTCCCATAGGGACTTTGTGATTAATTAGCTGAATGCTAAAGTCATAGGATTTCAATTCTCATTTTGTAAGGACCTGTTCAGCCTACTGTTTGGAACCGGTCCTTGTTTGGAACCCTATTTCTAAAACAACTGGCAGTGTATTGAGCACAAAAAATAGAAATATAAATTGGTGTGTGTATTTTTTTGGAATGTAGTCTTTCTTTTAAGACTAAATTGTACTTTTCGAGTGAATAAGGAAGGTTTATACCATTTGAACGCGCCGTAAACATCTTATCTTTCCACTTAAAAAATAGGAAATTATTTAAAGACCTAATTGGTCTAAATTCTGAGTAGACTCTGCAGACATTAGAACCTCTCTCAACGTAACCTAAAAAGATCCTAGAGTCTTATCCATATTCCAATCCAAGTGTATATGAAGGGAAAATTTATCGATTGCTCATTACCATTTTTCCTTCCTGACGTCGCACGTTCCACTCGACACACTTAAAGGGATTTCATGCTACTTAAAAATGAGTACCTCAACCTTACGATACCAAAGACTTGCTTGCAAGTCCGAGGAAAAGAATAACTAGCCCTCAAAGTTCCTTTTTCTAGTAAGCGATTGACCCTCCACCCAGGGTCACCCTAACACCCAAGTCAAGCTTGTGATTTCTCGTAAAAACAGCTCTTTATTCTTTATTCGCGCGAGCTGACTTTGAATGGGGACGACCTTTTCATCAGGGACAAGTTTTCTCCTTATGAATGGGTCCACATGCATGCATAGCTTTGATAAATAGATGAATACAACAAAACACAGCTTTGACTTTCTAAACCGGAATCCGCACCCACCCATCTTGGCATTTTTATCAGGTTTACCTACCTTTTGAATTTTTTTAAGCATGCACATTATCACTTACAGACTCTTAACTGCGCTACCGATATCTAACTTTTGGTCTTTTTGAAAGAAATCTTTTCATGGGCCCTTCCGAGTTTGTTGAGACAAAAGGGTAATATAAAACAGGTTATTTAGTTTGGTTCAGGACTTCCCGATAACATAGGACGTGAGCTTGTTAACCTATATAGTTATAATCTCTAAATTAAAACAAGGCGCTTTAAGGAACAATACCGAATTTCATATACCAAAATACGTAATAATAAGTCAATATCAAGTTTTTTGTCTGCTCCAGGCCTGCCTGGGAATATAGAACATAAGCTTGTAAATACATTTAAATTTAGTTTACGTTTTTTGGTAAAAAAAAAAAATAGCGAATCATAGAAGTTATAAATAAATTGCTAGAAAAAAGGAGATTTGCTCAAATGCAGCTACAAGGTAACACAGCCCTTGAAGGAAACCAGACGAACATAACCTTCACGAGATGATGTTTTTCTAACTGGCAATTAGAATAAAGTTGTCTGTGAGATTTTCCAACGTTTCTCTGCCTAATTCTGGTGCTTCGCTGTTTTTTCCAGTTCATTCGTAAATTGCAGTGTTTGGGATACTTCGCAAAGAGGCTAAATTATCATTCACTCAGGAATTTTCTGTCCTCAATGCAAAAAACACATTTTAGACTAACACTGGGTTTCACAATCTCAAATAACACCTAGTGGAGAGGAAGGACGTAATAACGAACCGTGCTGGCATGAACATTGTTTCATTCCAACTGAATCATGTTTACTGTCTCTACTTTCACTGGCTTCTGTGGAAATCACTGACGGACTGTCGCAAATGGAAAACTGCTTTCTAATCGATATCTGATCGTCACTTCCAATGTTTTGGCTGTTATAAAATCGGACAATTTCCGACAGATACCCAAGGTCCTCACTGCCCGCTCGATCAACGTCATTGTGGTCTATAATAATGATATCTCCCGGATTAACGTTGATTTCTTTTGTTTCGTCGTCGCTGCCCTGTAATTCGATCGTAACACTTTTAATTTTGTTTCCTTCGTCTTCCTCGTCTCTCTTTTTGTTCTTCATGGAGAATTTCTTCTTCTTCCGTTGTTTCTTGCAAAGACGAATGACTAACAAAAACAACAGCAAGAAAACAGTGGCACCAGCTACCCCTGAGAGGAACACGACGAGAGTGTCACGCGGGTTCTCTGAAAACAAGATGCATAAAATATGTATAATATTCTGCTTCATACATATATACATTTTTTAATACCAAAATTTAGGGGTCTGGTTACAGCTCTCGTAAAGTCCCATAGGAATGGCTTGATACCATTTGAGACAACAGTGAAACAAGCAACAGAAGCAATGCTCGTAGCCCTAAAACAATAACAGCTGCTGCACTATGACGACAAAGAGAATTAAAAGCTTACGAGAGCTCTCACACTTCTGAAATATAGTCTCAATAAGTGATGTCGCTTAGCGACGCGGTTCGTGACCAAAAAAAAAATAAGTACTACAAAAATGTGGTTTTTTTTGCACCGACTTAAGGTAACTAGGAGTCTTGTTTCTTTTTTCAAAAGTGATGGGCGATGAATATATTCAAACATTGCACAGTGTTAAAATCCACAATGATGACTATATAATAGTCCATTCCACGGTTAATTTCTTTAACTTAATAACAAATCAAAACATGTAAACGAGGCAATTTCAGGAAGAGGCTACAAATCTGCCTGAAACTGTATCACATTCACGACCATGTAACAATTAATATAAGCAAACATAACTGTAAAATAGCGATTTGCCTTACTTACTTAACAAATTTCACTGTTGTCTCACTGTCTAGTAATTTATGGATAACAGTTCCCTGGAATTGTTGTAAGTTAACTTTGACATATTTTTCACGCCTGACTTCTTGTCTTTTTTTTAGAAACAGCTGAAAACACTTTACTTGATTAAGCATTATTTATCAATGTTTGTTTAACTTTAAGATACAGAACGATTTTAATTTAAAAAATTTAATAAGGTAAATAAAGATAAACTAACAAGCTCAGTGATAAGAAACCTTTAGGAAATAAGCCTTTCTCTGTTTATGAAAAATGAGGAAAGTTTAGAGCAAAATGATTTTATGATTTAGATTAAGCTTCGCGGTTTTATTTCATGATATTTCTTTCCTAATGGTTTCTTTACAATTAAAGGAAATAATTATTTTACCTTATACGCAGAATGTGGCACAGTAGAGAACCAGGACCAGATGTAGGAAAATTACATTGTATTGTAATCAAATCTCAGTTCCTTTTTTAAAAATTCAGTTTCACTAGTTTTTAGCTCGAGTGTAAGCTGGTAACAGTATTCTGATGTCAGATTTTTGCTCGCAACGACATTTATAGGGGCCATTTTAAACCTATACAAAAGGTCAACAATTATCAAATACTTGTCAAATGTTCGTGGCTAGTCTGACGCAGCTTTTCGTCTCGACCAAGAGACTCTTCAGAGACCATTAGAATTCATAGTCAAACTCGTTGAGTATCACCCCAGTTGGGAATCCTTCTGCGATAGAGGGTCAAACTGTCAACATCAAGAATTTGCGAACGGGACTTTGGACTTGATGCTCAACGAAGTTGCCTATGAATTCTTAAGGTCTCTGAAGAGTCTCTTGGCCGAGACGAAACGCCGCGTCAGATTAGCCACGAGCATTTCACAAGTATTTTAAAACCATCACAAGAAATGTTTGGTTTACGCTTCGCACAACAAGAACTGGTTTATGATAAATTTCACTTTCCTTTTAGTTAATATATGAACAACTTCAATTCTGATCGCTTGAAATTGTATAGGAACAATAGAAATTGTTAATTTAAATAGCTTTCATTTATTTGTTGTATGTAGTTTTAATCTCGAATTTAATTTTGCTTTTAGAATTTTATGACGATTTTTTTCTTCAAAAATAAGAATGCTATGAGTTCTATTTGGAATTTGTTACTGACACAAGACACACACGTTATCGACTGATATCTCTACAGTGCCACCCTGGCACTGACGTCACAGTCACATGCACTTCATGTATTGATGGTCTCTATAAAGACACAAGATACGAATTAGGATTGTTAAGCTTTGGAATAAGATGTCCTGGTTTTATTTTTATAAGGGTCCCGAATAATGAATGTTTCACCACTATGTATTGGCTGTCTGACTTCGAATCCTAATGAGAACAACATTCAAACGACATGTTCTAAAACTGGCTTTCTCACAATATGATTCACGGAAGAAGAATCCTCGACCGTAGATCACTTTACATTTATTGCAGCAATCTTGTTATAAGGGACCGGACAACCGTGTGCAAAGTACAACCTTGTAATGGGATGTTCAAGCTTAACTTAAGCTCTCCTACAAATTAGACGTAGCTTCCAAGTATATCCGTACAATTTTCAAACAAATTGCACTCCCAATCGAAACAAATTAGATTTGCTTTCCTCTTGAGAAACAGTATATTGTTGCCATGTTTGCCCAATTTCCAACCTCCGTTACGATTGTATAATGGTCTGGCACGATCTCTGTGCACTTTCTTTGGAGGAGCCCGGCCCTCTACAACTTATACCACGAACCACTAAGAAGTGTTTTAAAACAAAAAAATCTGAATGTTACATATCTCAGCAAGGAATCAGAAAACATTTTTTCATTGCAACCGTCTTGACTCATGTGACTGCAACGTTAGTGCTCAGGTTGTTTTATTGCGTACCTTTGATTAACAGGTATGTGAAGTACAGAGATCTCAGCAGGGCTATAAAGGCCCACCCCTCACCTCGGCTCTCTGAGGCCTCTGACTCTGGCGCTTTTGGAGGTGCGGGCTGTTTCGTGGTCCCTGTCGACAGCCTTCCTCTCGAGCTGGGAGTCATAGACTTTATTGTAGTAAGATATATTCTAGTTTTGTTTGATCCTGTTGTGTCATTGAGAGTTCTGGTTGAGCTTTTTGAAGGTGCTGCTTGTGTTTCTGTTGTGGTGTTGGTACTCGCAGGGTGTGTTGTTTTCATTGTTGATGGCATCGGTCTCTCTGTAGTTGTCCGCTTAGTATGGTAGTTTGATTTTGGCAGTTTTGACGTTGGCGTTGGGGTCCATGTATCACCGGGAACTGTTAATTGGAATCAGTTAAAGCCTGGTTTCCATATGATCGCAGACGATGGCAGAATCGTAGGATGTGCGATCGCACATCGCGCGGTTCAGTAATTGGTGCGATTCTGCGATCGTCTGCGATAATATGGAAACCAAGATTAAAAGACATAGTGGTTTTCAGTTGTGATGAAATGAGTTATAAGTTTCGATAAGCAGTTTTACCGTTTCTGAACTTTGTCAACAATGAGACAAAACCAAAGCTAATCGAGCTTGCTCACTATTGGCAACAGTTTGATTCGTTCATCTTCTTTTAATGCTTTCATTTCTATGATTGGCTGGATATAATGATCTTGTTTTTAGCTTCTCTGAATCTGCAAGAGACTTACAAAGCTGGATGAGGATCAATACTAGCTACAGTCATCTGAACAGCATATTCGCTCAACCTGTATGGCAAATTCACTCAGTGTACAACCATCCCAAAGTAAGAGCGGTAAGAGAAAAGCGGAAGGAAATGAATTGATGACCTTTTCCACTCCGCAGCTTGAGAAAATATAAGAAAGCTTACCTGAATATATTTTTAGTTTGTTGCTGTCATTGAGTATCCGAATGAACACTTTCAACCAAAGGATTGTTGGCTAAAGAAGGTACGAGAGAAATCTGCCTTTTGACAAGACAACTTGAAAAGTGAAAGAATTAAAAGAAAAGAGGCAATCAGTATGAACTTACTACATCTGTAGATGACGTCCAGATATTTGAAGGTCCCAGGACAAGGATCTCCGAACATTGTACGATCTGCTTTAACTGTACACTTGTGTTTGTTACCGCATCTCACAGTCATTTTGAGAAGTGCATCAGGCGCTCGACAATCCATATCGGTGATATTTTCATGTGGGCAGATGGAGCTTCCAGGCTCCAAGCGTCCATACTTGGCACCAAGTATGCGGATTATGTAGTCGCCTTCACAGCGCAAGCGTAGCCTCTGACCCTGACAAACGTATTTTGACTTCACCGCAAAGGTTCCTTTAATTGACAAAAAGTCAGATGTTAGATTCCAAATGTCTCAACTCACCTTTGATTACGGAAGTATCCAAAAGAGATGATCGAAATCTTATTTCTCAGTACGTTTCCGAGAAGGCAGGTGGTAAGAATATATGCATTTGTCTGGCGGGGATACCGTCCTGTTGTAATAATGTTTCACAAATTTCAAAGAAATACAGGGCAATCAGACTGAAAAAAAAAAACCAAGAACAGTGCACACTAACGAGAGTGAGTTGTCTCCTTTTCAGACCTCTTTACACCTGGTCAGTTACTAAGACGTTACTTTTTTTTACCTTAAACTGCTAGTTTTATTAACTTTCTATACCTACCGACTCTATAAGCATAACAGTGCAATGCTATTAACTAGCACGGCTTTAAAAGCCATTGTCCATGGTAACAACTGTCGCTTAATGAACTTTTAGAGTTGTTACCTAGTTGTCAAATTTAAACTGTTTACTTAGCATCAGTTGCGTTTCTCTGCAACCAAAGCAGGGCGGATGGAAGCAATTAAAGCCAGCCGATTTATTGACATCCCGAGGATGCGGGCACATTTCTTATCGACGGCAAAGCAAGGTCCCTTTGTCTTGCACATTTCTTTACACAAGCCTTAGTGCTTTGAGTGGGTAACAGTCAAAAAGCGAAGTTCAATTTGCAGAATATCTGGACCATTTTCAAAAAAAATATCCTTCTAATTACCTTGAACTGCATAAAGTAAAACTGTCCATTCTAAACCACTTAAAAAGTGAGTAGCACTTGCCTGTAAATGAGGGTAATTGTTACAGGTCGTAGGAAAACGATTTTCAATTAATAAGATTTTCGTTGTTGATTAGCAACAGCCATATTAAGAACTTTACAGTTTGGGGTTTCAAGAAAAAATATCTCTTTCAAAACTGATGCAAAACTGAAAATTGTACACCCCTTTTGATGTACGTTCCTTGATAAAGTTATAAATGTGAACTCTACATGCTCTTGATAAGCAAATAATTGCTCAAATTTAATTTGCGCTTCCTTGAGAAAGAGTGCTATTTTGTTCAGGAAGGTTGCACATCTGCAAAGCGTTAGTTTAGCTCACTCTTGTCTAAGACATTTACTCCATATAATATACATAAGTATATATTTAGCGTCGGACTTCCAGACTAATTAGCAACAAATGAATGCAAGCATATGCCCCTTCAGACTATAGTATCTCGGAACTGACCAATAAAAATTCCCAACGTGTTTTTCTTAAAACTTTTCAATTGTCTGTACTGAAAGTCTCAAATATCATATAGATGAACACTTTGATCTCTTGTGCATCCCACAATTTGTGCATTTTAAGAAATTCCTGTCTTGTTTTTAAAAATATATCTGCATCTGTGTGTTACGTAATAATGCTTTGGTCAAAATTGAGAGATCTGGAGCTTGGGAGTTCTCGTTAGCTCTCATAACTTATCCTTTGATCTCTCCTATTTCTGTACAGACAAAATAACCCAGGCAGTTAATTACGATAAGTTATTCGCTGAAAGCTATATCGGCTATCTGTTTCTTGAGATCGTGGCTCTCTCACCAACAATGAGGGCCAAAGGTTATCAAACACACGATTTGGGCACCTTTCAAATCTGACGCTGATCTCTTGTCATGAGTAATTACAATATATAGACAACGCCAACACTACTGTCTTGCACGTTATGTGTCGGCTTTTTACTTTGATGACGTCTTTGCGAGAAAATATATACCCAAGGGAATTTTAAGGTTCTTTAAACTCAACCACAAGCGTAGACAGAGGAGCCAAAACTTTTAATGTAATTAAAATATAGCTGGATGCAAACGCCTCTCTTAAGTAAGGCTGCGCATACCGACATTTGGAAGTAATCCAGAACGATGTAAATCCGTAAAAATGTGATTTAAAGCTATACGGAAGAGTATAAGAATATTGATTTCAAATCCTTCGACTACTAGGATTACCAAATCTTCTAATCACTTCCCCCCCAAAATTTTAATTTTAGAATGATTCCATTTCTGGCAAATCTTGATCTTGTCGCTAGCGAAATTCCATACTTCCTGTCTCATACTCGTTCAGGTCGCGAAAGTACGAGATGACAATGTTGCAACAAATACAAAGACACAAATGAGTTTATGTTTGCAAACTGCAATGTCTAACAATTGTCTTCTCGAAAACGTATCCGGGCCTGCCCAGCAACGGTCGGCACTTTGAAATTTTGAGCTCTCGCGATCTATTCTCTCAGTATAGCTATCGTTATATTTTGTGCAAACATATTGACTTTAACTACTTGAAAGAAAGCTAAATCAACTATATGTTTCCTGAAATCGCCGTTTCCTTGGCACGAATATTAAAGACCAAAGGTGATCAGCAGCAGTACAACTGAGCTGGTTTTCAAGTCGTTACGCGTTGACGCTAATTAATTGCAAACGGAAAAAGAGACAAATTGTAAAAGATATTGTTTGGTTCCCACACTTTACATCGTAGACATGTACTTTGACATAGTAGCTCATAGTCCAAGTCGAATACTTCCCTTGATTACCTCTGAAAGAAAAATTCTGTCACAAGAAAGAAGCAGGTTTTCGTTTTTTACTTGTCCAGACACAAGAGCTACGAAAATAAAGGCTTTCATATTAAAGCATAAAAAAAAAACAATGAAACAAGAAAAGCTGTTCTAAGACAACTGATTGCGGACGCTTTGGGAAGGCCTCACTTCAGGAAGTCTTTGAAACGTGATTTGGAAAAACTTTAGTTCAATGGAATTCAACAGAAATGTGCTCAAAGTGTCCAAGGACTACAGATTGACCTTATACACAGCGAGCAAAGTAAAGGTGTACACTGTGCTGAATTGTCTAAAGGATCGTGTTGGATTTAACAAGATTCAATTTGAAGCAATTCAGAAACTGTGGGCGAATATCACTCGTTCGATCGCTCAGTGATGGAATTTAATTAACGTTAAATGAATAGAGATATGATAGGCACGAAAAGTTCAGAAAACCTTAGACTCAGTTCTAAGTGTGAAGTACGGTAGTCAGAACCGTATGAGTTATTTCTGTTGAATTTTTTGGTGGTGTATGAAGACGGTATCCACTATATACATTGTTGTGTTCTATTCTCGTCATCCGTTGTAAGAATTTTGGAAACTATATAGACAACTCAACTTTTGGGAACTACATTACGTAACAGAAGAATGACACAATGTTATTCAATGTCATCCAAGAATGTGTTCAAAGTTTGGTCATAAAAACAGCGGTTATATGGGCTTCGTGATAACCAAAGTAAACATAAGCTCATTTGTTTGAGTTCTTTTCTTGATTCCCCTGCAACTATGATTTGTATTGCAAGGAAGTTTAAAAACAGTTGTTATCAGATTGGTTTCATCAGCGGCTTACTCGTAGGAGGTTTATTTGAACTATATGTGTGGAATGATCCAATAGTGGGCGTTTATCGCTGAATTCCTAAACACAGTGGTAGCTAGGGGGTAGAATTTTCGAACTTCCTGTTACTTTCAATTTATTCTTTAAATTCTTTTCATCGTGCAGGGTCAACCTTCAACAGGAAAGACTAACTGCTCTCCCTCAATAAACGTTTCAAAACACTTCAGTGAGCTCACTGGACAATTTTCCACTCAGTTCACTCGACCTAGTGTAATATATTTATCTAAAATAAGTACACTTTGTGTAAGTTTTGACATTTGAGGCGCGAAGCATGTACTAAACTCAACCAGAAACATCAGCTTGTTTACGTTAACCACCTCAAGAGCGTTGGTAGATTTGCATATGAATCGAGTATATTTCCACAGGTACTATTTTAATTACTCTTTGTCTTTCGATGAACGAATTTCCCTCGAAGCTGTCTTTCAGGATCAAAAGCGAATTATTCTTAATTGAAAGGGTAATTATCTTAAGACGAAAGATTATTTGTAGATGGAACAAAGAATTTTAATTAACAAAGCGAAGTCTGAGAGTATTCACAACACAGTATCCGAATGTACCGTCTCCGGTCAATATTCTCTATAAGGTATCGCGCTAGGTCGATTCCCAAAAATTGATCTTCGCCAGAGACAAATCTCTCACTTGATACCAAAAAAAGTGATAGCACACCTAGATTTTTAAAAGATTTTGGTATTGGTGATGCAAAAGCTTTTAATCTTCCTTTAAAGAGACTGGCTGTTGTGTGGTAATTACGAACTGATAATTGCTAAAGATCCGTCACAAAGAGATAAGAACACTCTCCGCCCTATCTTGTTAAGAAATAAAAAAAAGGTTTTTATGATTTATCAAAACTGCCGCTACAGCATTGGACAAAATACTTCAGGCATCCAACCGCGCAGTAAAATCTTATTTTTCTTACGGCCCGCTGAAACTTGAACAAACACGATCCTTTATTTACAATACACTATTCTCAAGCTAAGTGACCCGGATTGTACAGGATTAAATTCAACTTCTGTTTAAAGTAAAGGCCCGGAAGCCAAAAATATATTGCAAGCACGTACTTAATGCTAATGTTAACTTAGAGTGATATGCATCACATTGTTTCCACTTGATGTGGACTTTGCGTTGAATATTGAAGACAACGCTCCAGTTGAATACAAGATTTCTCCTGATCCAAAGTTTAATTAAACATACTTTTCGTTCTGGGCCTACTTTGAATGAACTAATACAAACTTAATCAAGTCAGCTCTTCAGGGATCCTTTGAAATACACAGCATCTTGTGCAAATCGCTTTGCGGAAATACCCTCAAACGGGTCTTCCTATCGACCGGATTCCTTATTGAACGCAGTCGAATAAATATTTAATCATATTCTGTAAAGGATAATAAATAAATATACCCGCTTCATTTCATGTCTGTCACTGTCGTGTATATTCGGGAGGCTATTTTAGTACTAAGAAATCCACATAATACCAAAATTTTTCCAAGACCAAGATTATTAAAAACTTGTGCTATTATTCGAATTCAAATTCAATTTTCGATACTTTTTCGTACATGATATTAAAGTTAAATGATGGAAATGGACGCGTTCCTGTACAACATCTGGAAAAGATTCGTATCAAATAAGCGTTCTGTACAGAGTAAACAGAATCTCGTTGCTCTCACACGCGCCAGCTGCTGATATAAGTTAATCCAATTTTACCAAAAGTGGCTTTCCCCTTAACCCACGTTACAACTACAAATTCCAAACAAGATTATCCTCGTGAAATAACTTCGTATTAAGAAACGATTTACGTCTCAGTTTTGCTTTAAATAGTTCAAGAGTTCGGCTAAATTGAACTTTCCACAAGAAAAACAATTTGCGCGCATTTTTTTGTTTTTTCGATTTCGATTCGGAGATCGATAACGCAGTTAGTGTAGTCAGCATGCCACCCAAAGCACTCCGCCAAAACTACAACGGTGGCGCTTAAACTATTACCGAAGCAAACTCTCCACGTACTTACCCAAAATAAGAAAACATGATCCGCACAAAAACAAAAGCAAAGCTTGTTGCAGTGGCCTCTTGCACATCGCGCCCTTGTCTGTTGTTTAGCACTGCGGCGTGACGCAGAAAGGTTTGATCAACCAAGGAAACAATATGGCGAATTTTTTGTTTTGACACGTGCGTTGCGACCACGCTACTCGTATATTTCGGTGCCACTCTTCGAAACTTGGATCAGCAGTTGCGTATCAGTGAGTTGCAAACTGTGACCTGCTGTATTTCTCTTTGCGATTTGTTGACAGTGCAAATTAATAGCGGCGTAATTGATGTCGGGACGCATGCGCGGCACCTGATTGTTGATTTGCCGTCAATCTTCGAGAGATGGTTGAAATATGCTGTATCTGGCGTAATCTCGTGTTTGTTTTCGTTAATATAGCCTGGCTGTGTCTGGAATAGTTGTGTCTAGGAAACTAAATATGCATGAGTTCATTTAACAATTGATTGAAATGGGGTTGTCGGTTTTTAATCGAAGTTGGGTGGATTTTTGTATAAAAAAACTTCACTAAAAACGCCTTGCTTTTCTTATTCAACTGAGAGCAGATAGCTTTTTCTGGCTTCGATTCCAGCCGTGGAGCTCGGTGGGTCTGATATATTTCAGTAATACTACGACTGAACCACTAACATTATACAAATAATTAAACAAAACAGATGCGGATCATTACCGTTTGATGACGCAAACTGAAACTCTGAAGTCCTATGCGCTGCATTGCTCTCTAGAGACGGCATTCTCGTTGAGAATTCGATCAAATCTTTCACTTAATGTTCTAAGTTGTTTTGGGTTCCACTTTAGACTTATTACTGAATACCGTACACTTGCGTAAAGTCAATCTTTTATTAAAGGTATTCTTCAATTAAAGAATTTTTGGTTTTTCGCTCTTGGGGCTGTCTTACTCTACTATACGATTAAAAGATTGAGATATCTACCATTTGCTCTAAGCAAACACATACATGGCCTGATGTATATGTGAAACTAACAGACCAATTTAAAAAAAGAACTGATCTTGCTTCAGTTCACCCTGCCTAAAAGTTATCATCTTATTAATCTAAAATTGCAAGAATGTTTTTCGCCTTCTGAGGATATGAATGATCAAAAATCTGATCCTCACTTATTTACTTGTGGCGCCGTGATGCATTAACTAATGATTGCTTTTTCAAATAAGACTCTTTGAAAGCGCGTGGGTTCAAAATTCTAAATCATTCTTTTTAGGATGTGATCTGACCTTGGTGTCTATGCAAATCATGATCAGAATTACACCATGCCCCGCCTGCTAGCTGGGCTTAGTTGAAAAGCGAATGACACGCCGCATCCGCTTTGAAAGGTAATCGCAGTCGGAAACAGCTGTGTGGACAAATAAGCTCTCTTGGCTCGTTAAGAAAGAACATTGTTGCTTAGCACCTTCACAGAGCAAACGGAAAACACGTTTTAGCGTTTGAGTATTCTCGAGGGGCATAAAGACAGTCCGGCTTTCATTCTATTTAATGACAATGTCAAGGTACATTTATGTATTATCAAAAACCCACACAAACCTGAACATCAGACGATAACAAAAAATATACATTCTTAAAAAAATACTTTGGTATAGAGGTCACACGGCAAACTTTTTATAGCTTATGATAGTTACATGTAAGTTATTTATAACAACGTTTCATTATATAATAGAAGTAGATCAATAAATTTCAAAAGCAGACTGAAAAAGTACTTATTGGAAGAATGTGTCCTAAGGGGAATTTTGTTTGGTTTAGATAAAATCCTACAAGTAGTAACCTTCGTTTGAAAACTCAAACGGATCTGTAGATGAGTCGTTTTGGAATTGAACGTTCGATATATCTAACACATGGCTCCGCGGCTTTCAAAGCAAACATCGATACTGTATGTAGTTCGTGGTATTCAAGTCTCTTTGGGAACTGAGGCACAAAAACAAAATTTAAAAGTTTAAATTTTTTTTCTTGAAAACCTTGGACGTATTTTAGATTATTGATACAGATCAAACGTGGCCATTGAATAGTTATCGACCTTGTTCAAGGTAAAGCGAAGGGGATTGTGGGTTGACTGATTGTAAGTGCTGCAGTCAGAAACTGATTTATAAATTAAATCATTTCTGACTTGAAAATTCAAGGCCACTTAACTCTGGGATTTTCAAAACTGAAAACATATGGAGCATTGGTCACGTCAGGCTCAATATCAACTCCTGTTTACAGAGAAAACGTCGAGAAAGAGGAAGTTAATTAAATACTTTACAAATCTAATTTGAAATGAGAATTTATGTCATTACACCACCTTCAAACAAAGCAGATAACATTAAAAAAATTCCATTCTAATTCTTATGAGAAAACCAACTTTTCATCAACATTTACTAAACAAACAGACATATTGGGAATACTTAACTGAGACTTAATTTTGGTTCATTGGACCTTTAAGATCTCATCCCGGCTCAACCTATCTCAGCAGTACAGCCAGTTGTGTCTTGTTTGATGAAGACTCGCCTGAGTCAGTGAGTGGAATCTCAATCGTTCAAGGAGATCTATATCTTTCAAACCACACTACAAGAAGAAGCTAAAAGCTATTAGACTAGACTACTACAAAATCTGAGTATAGGAGCAGTTGCAGAAATTTTGGGAGCCAAATCAAACAAGCACTCATCTAATCTTTGCGAGCAATTTGAGCAAAGGCCAAATTTTGCGAGCATGGTAAACTTTATTTCAGTGTCAAAGTCTTCTAGCTGGCCACATAAGGCCTACAAATAGGGGACACCAAATTAAGATACTATCAGCACTAACTAATTAATATATAAAAAAATGGTTGCTAAAGTCGAATGGGACCATTCGATATCCCTTTCAGGGCCCCAGGACTACAAGAGAGAAAGACAGCCTTACCTCAAGAATTTCAATTCAGTACCTGCCTCAAGGGAAGAAGCGCTTCAATATTCTGGTCCTGAAACAAAACCTTCAGGGCCCAAAGCAACGTTTTCTGATTTGAGCCCAAAGTTCTGCTGACGGATTATCTTCCCATGTTCTTTTATTGGCTACGATAATTGGGTAGTACAACTTTCCTTTCCTTTCCTTATTTTTGTTGCCACTCTGCTTTTTAAATTAGTTTACTGGTAATTTTTGGGTCTCTTAAATGATCGGCATTTAACGTTGAGCTAATCAAACAAAGTTCGCCTTGCTTCCCAGAAATATGTATTTAATTCATTTTCTCGGTGGCAATTTTAGGTCACTATACATATAAAAGAAATCAGTTTCTGTCCATTTTGTACCGTTTGAGCTGATTTTTCTTAGATTGCTCCGGGAAAACAAATGCAATATGTTAATATACAGCTATTTTAAATTCATTTAGATTTTTCTCGATTTCCTTTTCTAGTTTAGTTAAATTTACAAACCTCTAATTGGCGTAAAAGTTTTCTCTATTAGTGTAGAACTTCAGCAAGAATGTATGTGACAGGACGGTTGAATAGAACAACATGTATGCTATGTTTCTTTCCACTAAATCTATCATGAAAAAGTGAGTAGAATTAGAACTAAGACACTGTTACAGGGTTCTAACACAGCTGTTTGTAAGCAGGTTATCTTATCTTATCCCAGTCCAAATTCAAATGCAATTCTTGATAAGACTGCGTTTATCCAATGTTTATTTTGAAAACACAACTCCGTACAGAAGAAGCAGTGTACGGAAAAATGCTTTCTGCGCGCAAACTATAAATAAAAAAATCGTCTTTCTTAAAGTAATGAAATATTTTGCAACTGTGATGGCATTCCTGTTGTAATTAGAATTCAAGAATGAACTTTGAAAAACAACGAAAATCAAGAATTCCGGCCAAAACTCGACTAAACGAAATCGAGACATATTACCAAGCTCAATCCTCACTTGTACGTGAGACCCTTGTGAGATACCTGCTGACCAATAAAGCCAACAAACAAGCCACTAAGCATGTCCGCTATAAATAATTGCACAGGTATTCCGGTTACACGGTTTGTGTGCGAATACTGTGGCCTCTAAAGATTAAAAGACCGGACAAAGCTTGATACCGCCAACCAAACAGTAGAGAAAGAGTGACTGGCAGGACATCAACCCGCACCATGTTTTGGTCCGCTAAAAGCAAATAATGGTTTTCTAAAACCTAATCAAAGGCTTACCTGTGGCTTTACGACGCTGTATTGTGTTGGTTTTTTGTTTCGTAGCAAATTATTTGTTCTTCGGGCAAACTTTCAAACAAGTTCGTCAATGGATGTACCTTCCTTTGCCGGGAGAAATTGGCGTTTCTTTCACGGTCAAAAGCTCTGTTCATTCTACAGCGTATGGTAGAATTCAACAATCGAGAAGGCATTTATATATGCCTTCATCACGTTCAACACGAACCTCTTTAAGCTACACTCACACAAAGCATATTGCAAAAGAAACACTCGCAAGATATTTTCTCAGCTCGCTTTTTATAATGTCCTTGAGGGATTAATACAGCCATACATCATAAAGTTTACAATTTAAGCCGGGCAACCAGAAATGCTAACCTCTAGCAGGTATCCTTCAATAAACCAAAGGGAAACGCTCTTGCTACTGATCCCGCTAAAAAATAAAATTTACTTTGGCAAGTTTAGGAATGGGATTGCCCTGCGGTGTGGCAGTGCTTAGTTTCATCTAGATTTCAAGATGATGGTTCCGACATCATCTCAATGAATTGCTTTGTGATGTCTGTCTTCTGGTAAACTGAAGCTGATTTTTCACTGCTAGAAAACCATGAACTAGAAAGAAAAATTGAACGTACGCATCGATGACGCCGACTTAAAACACTTAACAGAGTGGGAAGCAATTACCATTCGATGGCAGTGCTTGTGCTTGTAGGAAGACCAAGATACGTGGGCAGTAACAAGAATTAACAGTGTAAGAAACCTGCATTTTAAACACAACTTGCACCCATAACAAAAATATGGAATGGTCTCAAACAACCGTGGTTTCTTCGCGGTTTTTTAACAAAACAAGCTATTTTTTCCAAAAATCCAAGGTGAAGCTTAAACCTTGTCCAGTAGGTATTTAACGAATTATCTTACATATCAGGATTTTATAGATGTTGGCACCTGCGCAACTTCCTTTTCCGGGTTACTTGCTTATGCAGTCGTTTTAAAATAATCATGATAACCTAGAAAAAGCTTACTTTGTTAGGAAGTAATAACTAGATGATTAATTTGTAATGAGGGGGAAGATTTCGCTCAGGACACTAAGCAAAACGTTTCCTGTCCTTTTTATATTTAGATTTTGTATTTCACGCTGTGTCATTATGCTGGTTTATTCCATAATTATGGTGCTATATTTATTCTGTGTATGCTGTTTTGTGCATTGGAGATCTAATCAACGCGAGATGAGAGAAGATACCTTCTGCTTCAAGGCAACAATGCATTTCTATCATGAAAGGTAAGACGATCTGTAATCTTTTGCACTCGTTAGCTTTAAACAGGTAAAATAAGACAAGCAGGAAAGGTAAGATTTTCTTATTGACTGGATTTTTTATTCTTCTGAATGCGACGAAAAACAGCTTTCACAAACTCATTGTATGTGAGGTCCCATAAAAGTTGTAGCCGCGTCTATTTATCAAGAGAATGCGTACTCCTCATTCTCAACAAGCCAACTAACTAGTTGGCGATTTACATCTAGGATACGATGAACCTCTTCCACTTTCTTCAACACAAGCTGGATAACAGAGAGGCAACTGACGACAAAAGCTTCAGTGAGCTTTGATGTGTCGTATTTTGACGCGAAATATTTGTTTGTAAGATACTTTTCCCGTATTCCTTGTCTTCAGATAAACCAGGGCTACGACCGCCGTAATTGAGATTTTAAAAATGCATACAACTCATCTAATTAGGAATGCAGATGACCTACCATTAGACTAGTTATGAAAGAAATAGAAAAACATTAAGGTGTTTTTACTCGCACTGGGCTCACCGCATTTTATGGCAAAGAAATGGAATACAGCATCTTAACATTTATCTCAAATCATAGTAAGGGATTTTTAAATAATATCACACACCTGCTGTAACTGTTTTTTCCGTGGTCCCATTCAAGATAAGGCTAAAAAGACTCACAAACCACAAAAGAGACGGCATGTATGTAGGCTCGAATACCAGCCGCTGTTCGGGAAAGAAGCGCCTAGACCAGACTCGAGAAAGCGGCGGAAATCGAGCCTAACATGTATATACATATAAATTACAGCCAGCTTTGTGAAAAGTATATGGAGAGCTGTCTGATTTATCGTTTTAGCCATCGATACAGAACATGAAAGTCTTTATTTACTTTTGCTCACAATTTATTTGAAGACAGTATTGAAGAGCATTTACAAAATCTCACAGTAATCTAGCGTTATTTACATTGGATCTTCGATTTTCACATGCTTGAAGAAGTTTATTTTAAGTTTGTCCACAGTTTTCCTTACTTTGCTACAAATAATTGAATAAGGAAGTAAGCAGCAACTTCTAATAGTTCGGAGAAATAAGCTGTATATTAATTCTACTCATGCGTTAAAGCTTCTTACATTTATT
>JAHPZR010050660.1:0-12500 GCA_019787425.1 Platygyra sinensis | reverse complement strand
GGTGAGGGACCGAGTGGGACCGCTCGCGGTTATGTAGGCACGTCTTTTTTATCACTTTTTAACGCAAACGCGAGCCCGTTAACAGGCGGGGTTCGCCAAGAGCTCATCGGCTAAGAAATAGGCCAGTAGCTCTGGGAACGAAGGTAGACTTTAATTCTACGACAAGCAAAGTGACAGACATCACTGTCATGTCAGCTTTCCTGTAGGCATAAAAGCCTTTGGGTGCTATGGCTGATAACAATATCCGGTTGCTGCCGCTTTCTTAGTCGGAACCTTACAGGCCCAAAATTTAAGGTGGCTCTGAACCCCCTTCGTAGAATTTTTTTAAACTTTGCAAAAAGTTGCACCTTATCATGCTGATTACAATTCGATAATAAAAAATGGGGGTCACCGAGCTCGTTTTTGAGTTATAAGCGCTTGAAGCTAAAATTAAGGGTGTTTTTAGCAGGTCATATGGTTGCTATGGTAACCTATTGTGCTACAAGAATAACAGCAACTTGCTCCCCGATGATTGGGTAGTTTGTTGATACCATGATTGTGGCATCAACCGATAAAGAGTGGTTATAATGACCCATCAAACTGTAAGTCTTGGAAAGTACTGGAAACTGTTTCCAACCATCTTAATTAGTATCGTTTTCTTTGCAGGTAGTGAAGACGCCGGGCTTTGGTCTCCTAGCAGCCTTTGTCCATAGCCTACATTTGAAAAAAGCAGAGTTATTTGTAAAACAATGACACGACTTTATCTGTCTATCTGTATTTAAACATAAATTTTTGTATTTGTATGCTAAAAGTATTTGCTGTAACTTGTTCCATTTTATTTCTCTAATCGCTTTGGTTATTTCCCAAATGGTCGAGGAATACACAATCCGCGATGGGACATCTTATAAAGCTATCTTCATCGTAGGTTTATAAACTTTCGAACTCATAAATACAGTCCAACTTCCACAGATGGCCACACATCTCTACAACGACCACCTATTTTGGTCTCGGAGGACGGTGCATACATTCACTCTTACTGCTTGTCTTATTTTAACCTCTCTAACACGTCCACCTCTCCACAAAAGCAAAGACCAGTAAAGCACGTCCCGCGACAACGGTCAGTTGGGGACCGGTCATTGTTTATCTCTTGGTGGGTGGCGGAGGATTTTCGACCGAGTAAAGACAGTAGCATTTAGTTGATCCTCTCTTTAAATGGTATTTTAGATTGAGGAATCCCCTCATAGCTATCGGTAAGTGTCATGATCCTCCCCTTAATGTCCTTGCTTACATATTCAATTTTCGACGTGTATATTTAGTGCTTTTAACGGTCATATAAAAGTAATATTTCTAACTATGATGTTGACTTACAGGTTAATGAAGTCGCCATGGTGCATGCAGTCTCTTGATCCGTGTCAGTTCCCGATATCTGATCAGGGTTCTTGGCAGGCGTGCAATATATAGCATATAACTGACCGCATAAATTAGGCGAAGCCCGATTCGCCCGAAGGGACAAGCCAACTTTGGGAGATCCGGAAAATTTTGAAACTGTAGGTTGCCAAAGATGCAATTTTTTGTGTATTTATTTTTGGGAGAGGGGGAGGTGGGGGGGGGGGGGGGGGGACAAAGTGTTGCAGAAACTGAGTTGTTTATAATCATACAATCAGAAGCACAGTTTCACTTTTTTTCAAATTTTAATGACCGGAACAGGTGACTGGTCGGTGACTACATTCGATTTTACAGCCGGTCGCCAGTATTCCGCCGTTGTACTGAGAACGCTGTGGCTGATGTCAGTTGACATACCAGCAACTAACGTACCATCCCAAGTATTTGGAAACTGCAAAGTTACATTTTTAGTGTCAAATGCCGTGCGTATTGGCATGTGATATTTAGTGATCCCTCTTTCGCTCTCAATTATGACTGATACCCCCTGCTGTCATCCTTACAATCCAATGACCCCCCCCCCCCCCCCCAAAAAAAAAAAATAAAAAATTCCTTCTCTCCCCCCAAGCAATAAATAATCTCCGTTCGGTCCCTTAGTTTACAATACAAATTAATGACGAGCACTTCAAACAAACCCGTCTTTCCTATTGGAAGAGGTGCGTCCCTAAGAATGACAGATGGCTTCCTCTCTAAAACGGCTACTTTCCTTCGTCCCCAAGATGGCCGACTGCAGTTGGAGGCATGTTTTGAATTTTTACAGTTCGGTTGTGCCATTATATTTTCGCGATTATAAATTATTGTGGGAGCAAAATTAAAGTGATCTGTGCCTAACTTTTCTTGGAGAAAAAACACATAGAATCAAATGTATGAATATGTTTAATAGCATGAGCTATCGTTTTATTATTGTCTAATTTCATGATTATCTTTACACTCATATTTTTGTCTTAGCAATATGGAATGTTATTTACTACTTGCGCGTAAGTAACCTTTTGAGTAAGAAAATTTGAGTAAGAAAATTTCAAGAGGTATTGGCATCCTATCTAAGCTCAGGCACTTTGTTACTGATGACGTTCTCACTCAGCTTTATTATTTCCTGGTATATCCCTTTCTTGCCTATGGCTTGGTTGTCTGGGGAAATACTTATACCACAACTTTAAAACCAATTGCTACCTCAGTCCAGCCCTATATTTTCTCAGTTAGGCTTAATTAAATTCATGGATCTGGTTACTATGCAAACTGCCGTTTTTATGTTTCATTATTACCATAATCTATTAGCTAAGGCCTTCGACAATTACTTTACATTCATATCATCTAAACATAACTATAATACTAGGCTAGCATCGAAGTCACATATTATATTGATCAGGTTAGGACAAATTATGGCAAGTTCAGTCTACATTTCTCAGGTCCTTCTATCGGCTGGAACAATTTGGATGAAGAAGTTAAAAGTTTATCTTTGCGTTTATTTAAACAAAACTTGATTAGGAAATTCCTAAGTTCTTATGTTTAATGCTAGCTTAGTATTATTCTTTAGTATTTTTCTTGAACTTATTATCGCTCTTAATTAAGCAATGCTTTGTAAACAACTGGTACTATTACTACTTGTATTCTTTTTCTTCGTATGTTCATTTTTATATTTATATCTACACCTTTTTTTTTTCAGTTTCTCTGCTTTTCGTTATTTTTTCTACAACCGATCTAAGGCATAATAGTCTTTGTAACTACTCAGGTCGTTTAGTTCTTACTATTCTGAGTAGTTTTTTTTGCTTATTTGAGTTAAACTTTTTTTTTGCTGTATAGTATTTTACATACAAAGCAAAAATAAGTGTTTGTTGTTGTTGTTGTTTTTAAATTGATTTTTAACATCAAGATTAGGAGTAACTGCAATAGCTAGAATATGCTGTAATATATATTTACCATACAATTTTTTTGTAGATAAAAAAAGTTTCGATGCTTTGTCTCGTTTCAAATTACGTGAGGAAATACTAAATACAATGTTTTGTGTCTTGTAAAGTTAGAATTGGGGGGCTGTATATGAAGGATAACACGTTTAAATAATCCCATCTGGCTGTGGACAGACCAGTTGGCTATTTACAGAGGGGTTGATGAGTTTAGCTCGCGATCACTTAAGACAAGTTCTCGAGTGTGGCCTTCTGGATTACAACGCAAGTGCCCTAAATCACTCGGCCACGCTGTCTCCAATTTAAGGAAAACATGTCGGCTCTTATGGTAAAACAGCATTGTAAAATAAAAGCTGTGGTTTATCCTGGCCTTCAATATCTTTGTTCAAGGTTACGTTACACTTTGTGTGGCTTATAAACAGGTCGTACATGGTAGACATACGCTAAATATTTGACCTGCTGTATTGTCGTCATCTTTCTTTTGTCTTGTGTTGCTGTGCACTTCGCTGTTTCTAGGAGCTGTTTCCCCGTTTGTTGTACCGCCGCGTACCGTTATTGGTAATGTATCAACACGGCTTTTGTTCTTATTCCTACGTTTGACGAAAACAAGAAGCAGAAATACTAAACCAGTGACAAAGACACCTCCAAAGAAACTCCCCACTGCAATACCGACTGAGCTAATTTCGCCACTAGATCCTTCACCCTGTCCTGGTGAGCGAAAACGAGTGGTTTAGTTATTGATTTCCTCATGATTCCGTTTAAAGTAAAATCCTGTCGCAAATGCAATGCCTTGCGGTCATGGTACAGACCCAGAGTGGTGCAGCTTCTCAGCTGAAACAATGCCACTCAGTTAAACAGACAAAACCCGAACAAACACTAAACAAACAAAGGAAACAAACAAGCAAGCAAGCAAGGCAAAAAAAAGCAAACAAACAAAGTAAGCAAGCAAACAAGCAATCAAGCAGAAAAACTGAAAAAAAAATTTACAGAAAGGAATATTAAATGATCAACCAGCAGGCCTTTGACGCAATATCAAATGTGGTAAGTAAAATATATTAACAAATTTATAAAATCTAAAGAGCGAATAAATGAAACTAGGTAAAGAAATAAATTTTTATGCGGCATCGAGAATAGAACACTGAATAATGGTCATCTAAGACTCAGAAGGGTGGCTTAGGCATTCTTGCGCACGTACATGATTCGTAAACAGCTTACCTTGAGATGGTGGGTAACTTGTTGAGGTTGGCAGAGTGCTTATCGAGGTTTGATGCCCATTGGAGTTTGTCAACACACTGCTTCTTGATTCAAAGTTGAAAGATGATACAGGAGTGACTTGGACTGGATAGGAACCTGGATGCCGTGTAGTCAAAACTCGTGAATCTCCTGTGGATTTATTGATTATTATTGTTGGTAAGGATGATGACAATGGTGAAATGACGATCGATAATAGAGTAGCAGATAATGATAATGGCAATGATGACAACAGTACTGATGGCGATGACAACAAGATTGGTGATGCTAAAGTTGCTGTTGATGGCGACAATAATGTTGATAATGACCTTGCGACCAACATTGGCGACGATGGCAACAGTAATGAGGTTGACGATGACGACGACGACGACGACGATGATGATGATGATGCAAGCAGTGATTTTGAAAATGTTGCGATTGTTGGTGATAACGTTTGTGACCTTTGTGAAGATGATGACGTTGTGACTGCTGATGATAACGATGTTATAACTGTTTTTGATGGTGACGGTGTTGTGATTGTTGACAGTGACGAAGATTTTGAGATTGTTGATAATGAAGATGTTGTGATTGTTTGCGGTGATGATGTTAGAATTGTTGATGATGGCGATGATGTTTTGATTGTTGATAATGAAGATGTTGTGATTGTTGTTAATGGTGCTGGTGTTTTTGAAAATGTTTTTGATAATGAAGATGTTTTGATTGTTTGTGGTGTTGGAATTGTTGGAATTGTTGCTGATGATAATGGTGATGGTGATGGTGTTGTAATTGTTGATGGGGACGATGTGATTGCTAAAAATAAAAATGTGATTTGTGGAGACGGTGCTGTGATTGTTGATGGTGTTGTGATTGATGATGATGATGATGACGACGATGATGATGATAACGATGATGATGTGATTGTTGATAATGAAGATGTTGTGATTGTTGTTGATGGCGCTGTGGTTGTTGTTGATGATGATGTGATTGTTGATAATGATGATGTCATGATTCTATTTGGTGATGGTGCTATGACTGTTGATGATGATAACGATGATGATGTGATTGTTGATGATAGCAATTGTGATGTTGTTGTAATTGTTGATAGTGACGATAACGTTGTAAATTTTGATGTTGATGATGATGTAGTGATTTCTGTTGATGACGATGGTGTTGTAACTGTTAATGGTGGCGATAATGTTGTGATTTTAGCTGATAACGATGGAGTTGTGATTGTTGATGATGAAGATGATGTTGTGACTGTTGATACTGAAGATGTCGTGATTGTTGATGACGATGATGTTGTGATCGTCGATGATAGCAATTGTGATGTTGTTGTAATTGTTGATAGTGACGATAACGTAAATTTTGATGTTGACGAAGATGTAGTGATTTCTGTTGATGACGATGGTGTTGTAACTGTTAATGGTGGCGATAATGTTGTGATCTTAGCTGATAACGATGGAGTTGTGATTGTTGATGATGAAGATGATGTGACTGTTGATACTGAAGATGTTTCGGTTGTTGTTGATGGTGATGGTGTTGTGATTGTTGTTGTTGATGATGATGATGATTTCGTGATTATTGATATTGAAGATGTGATTGTTGTTGACAGTGACGGTGTTGTTATTGTTGGTGACAATGAAGATGTTTTGCCTGTTGATAATGGAGACGTTGTGTTTGTTTGCGGTGAATGTATTGTAATTGTCAATAATGATGATGATGATGATGATGACGATATTGCTGATAATAGAGGTGTGAGTTTTGTTGATGATGATGGTGTTATAACTGTTGGCACTGAAGATATTTTGATTGTTGTTGATGGTGATGGTGTTGCAATTGTTGTTGATGATGATGATGATGATGATTTTGTGATTATTGATATTGAAGATGTGATTGTTGTTGACAGTGACGGTGTTGTGATTGTTGGTGACAATGAAGATGTTGTGCCTGTTGATAATGGAGACGTTGTGTTTGTTTGCGGTGAATGTATTGTAATTGTCAATGATGATGATGATGATGACGATATTGCTGATAATGGAGATGTGAGTTTTGTTGATGATGATGGTGTTATAATTGTTGGCACTGAAGATATTTTGATTGTTGTTGATGGTGATGGTGTTGAGATTGTTGATGATGATGAAGATGATGATGATGATGGTGATGTGATCGTTTGTGCAGATGGTGTTATGACTGTTGATGACGATGATGTTGTGATTGCTGATAATGATAATGTTATGATTCTTGATGACGTTGTGGTTGTTGATGGTGTTATGATTCTTGATGACGATGATGTACTGGTTGTTGATAATGAAGGTGTTGTGGTTATTAAGAATGGTGATGTTGTGGTGGCTGATAGTGAAGAGGTCATGATTGCTGATGACGATGGTGTTATGACTGTTGATGGCGATGCTCTTGTGATTGCTGATAATACAGATGATGTGATTGTTGATAACGATCTTGTGATCATTGATGTTGTCATGATGATTGATGACGATGATGTTGTGGTTGTCGATGATGAAGGTGTTGTGATTATTGATAATGATGATGTTGTGGTTTTTGACAATGACGATGCTGTGATTGTTAATGACGATGGTGTTTTCATTGGTGAAGATGGTGATGTTGTGATCGATGATGGTGTTATGAGTTTTGATGACAATGGTGTTCTGGTTGTTGATAATGAAGGTGTTGTGATTATTGACAATGATGATGTTGTCATTGTCTGTGGTGATGGTGTTATGATCGTTGATGACGATGACGTTGTAATTGTTGATAATGAAGATGTCATGATTGTTGATAATGATGGTGCGATTGTTGTTGATGGTGAGGGCGTCGACAATGATGCTGTTGATGTGTCGATTGGTGATGATGGTTTCATTGGTAATGATGACGATGACTTTACGATTGGTCGTAATGATGATGCTGATGATGATAATGAGACCTTGAATGATAATATGATTGATGAAGACGATGATGTCATGACTGGTGGTGATGGTGACGATATTGAGGCTGTTGTTGTAGATAATGATAGTGATGATGATAGTGATGATGATGATGATGCTGATGATGATGATGATGATCTGATTGGTAATGACGATGATGCTGTTGATGTTTCGATTGGCGATGATGGTTTCATTGGTAATGATGATGATGACTTTACGATTGGTCGTAATGATGATGCTGATGATGATAATGAGACCTTGAATGAAAATATGATTGATGAAGACGATGATGTCATGACTTGTGGTGATGGTGACGATGTTGAGGCTGTTGTTGTAGATGATGATGGTGATAATGATGATGATGATGACGATGACGATGATGATGATCTGATTGGTAATGACGATGATATTATGATTGATGATGGCATTGCGATGATTGATGATGCTTCTGATGATTTTATGGTTGGTGATAATGATGATGCCGATGAAGATGTCGGCACTGGTGATTGTGAAAAAGATATTGTCATACAGGTTGTAGATAATGATGGTGACGATGTTAGCAGTGATGCTGCTGTTTTCCTGTGTGACAAAAAACATGTTGATGGCTTGATTTGTTCTGACTTTTTCATCGCTGCTGTTGGCGATGGTGATGTTCGCAATAGCAGTGTTGATGAGTCTACCTGGTATGATGTGAGCGTGGATGATACTAAAGTAAAACTCGCAGGTGTTACTTCGTTTTGTAACCTCCCAAGTATTTGAGAAGTGAAGATACTAGTGTTAAACTTTTCATCAGAGGCAGAGACGGACTTTGAGGCTGTGTTCACATAGCTAGTTGTCAAATCTGCTTCTGTGCACTGTAAGGAAATGCTCTTTAAGACCAAAATAGTTGACAAAACAATCACCGCTGAAAATTAAAATAGACATAATGCAATCAACAACAGGTTGTGGCTTCAAATCCAGCAGTTCTTTACTATTGTTATTATCATCATTATCACCATCATCGTCTTCATCATCATCATCATCATCATCATCATCATCATCACCATCACCACCAGTCATGACATCATCGTCTTCATCAATCATATTATCATTCAAGGTCTCATTATCATCATCAGCATCATCATTACGACCAATCGTAAAGTCATCGTCATCATTACCAATGAAACCATCATCACCAATCGACACATCAACAGCATCATTGTCGACGCCCTCACCATCAACAACAATCGCACCATCATTATCAACAATCATGACATCTTCATTATCAACAATTACAACGTCATCGTCATCAACGATCATAACACCATCACCACAGACAATGACAACATCATCATTGTCAATAATCACAACACCTTCATTATCAACAACCAGAACACCATTGTCATCAAAACTCATAACACCATCATCGATCACAACATCACCATCTTCACCAATGAAAACACCATCGTCATTAACAATCACAGCATCGTCATTGTCAAAAACCACAACATCATCATTATCAATAATCACAACACCTTCATCATCGACAACCACAACATCATCGTCATCAATCATCATGACAACATCAATGATCACAAGATCGTTATCAACAATCACATCATCTGTATTATCAGCAATCACAAGAGCATCGCCATCAACAGTCATAACACCATCGTCATCAGCAATCATGACCTCTTCACTATCAGCCACCACAACATCACCATTCTTAATAACCACAACACCTTCATTATCAACAACCAGTACATCATCGTCATCAAGAATCATAACACCATCAACAACCACAACGTCATCAAGAATCATAACATTATCATTATCAGCAATCACAACATCATCGTCATCAACAGTCATAACACCATCTGCACAAACGATCACATCACCATCATCATCATCATCTTCATCATCATCAACAATCTCAACACCATCACCATCAACAACAATCAAAATATCTTCAGTGCCAACAATTATAACACCATCATCATCAACAAAACTCACATCTCCATTATCAGCAATATCGTCATCATCATCATCATCATTGACAATTACAATACATTCACCGCAAACAAACACAACGTCTCCATTATCAACAGGCACAACATCTTCATTGTCACCAACAATCACAACACCGTCACTGTCAACAACAATCACATCTTCAATATCAATAATCACAAAATCATCATCATCATCATCATCAACAACAATTGCAACACCATCACCATCAACAACAATCAAAATATCTTCAGTGCCAACAGTTATAACACCATCATCATCAACAAAACTCACACCTCTATTATCAGCAATATCGTCATCATCATCATCATCATCATTATTGACAATTACAATACATTCACCGCAAACAAACACAACGTCTCCATTATCAACAGGCAAAACATCTTCATTGTCACCAACAATAACAACACCGTCACTGTCAACAACAATCACATCTTCAATATCAATAATCACGAAATCATCATCATCATCAACAACAACAATCACAACACCATCACCATCAACAACAACCGAAACATCTTCAGTATCAACAGTCACATCATCTTCATCATCAACAATCACAACTCCATCGTTATCAGCTAAGATCACAACATTATCGCCACCATTAACAGTTACAACACCATCGTCATCAACAGAAATCACTACATCTTCGTCAACATCAAAATTTACGTTATCGTCACTATCAACAATTACAACAACATCACAATTGCTATCATCGACGATCACAACATCATCGTCATCAACAATCACGACATCTTCAGTATCAACAGTCACAACATCATCTTCATCATCAACAATCACAACTCCATCGTTATCAGCTAAAATCACAACATTATCGCCACCATTAACAGTTACAACACCATCGTCATCAACAGAAATCACTACATCATCATCAACATCAAAATTTACAACGTTATCGTCACTATCAACAATTACAACAACATCACAATTGCTATCATCAACAATCACATCATCATCGTTATCATCATCAACAGTCATAGCACCATCACCAAATAGAATCATGACATCATCATTATCAACAATCACATCATCATCAACAACAACCACAGCGCCATCAACAACAATCACAACATCTTCATTATCAACAATCACATCATCATCGTTATCATCATCATCGTCGTCATCATCATCATCATCAATCACAACACCATCAACAATCACAGCACCGTCTCCACAAATCACATTTTTATTTTTAGCAATCACATCGTCCCCATCAACAATTACAACACCATCACCATCACCATTATCATCAGCAACAATTCCAACAATTCCAACACCACAAACAATCAAAACATCTTCATTATCAAAAACATTTTCAAAAACACCAGCACCATTAACAACAATCACAACATCTTCATTATCAACAATCAAAACATCATCGCCATCATCAACAATTCTAACATCATCACCGCAAACAATCACAACATCTTCATTATCAACAATCTCAAAATCTTCGTCACTGTCAACAATCACAACACCGTCACCATCAAAAACAGTTATAACATCGTTATCATCAGCAGTCACAACGTCATCATCTTCACAAAGGTCACAAACGTTATCACCAACAATCGCAACATTTTCAAAATCACTGCTTGCATCATCATCATCATCGTCGTCGTCGTCGTCGTCATCGTCAACCTCATTACTGTTGCCATCGTCGCCAATGTTGGTCGCAAGGTCATTATCAACATTATTGTCGCCATCAACAGCAACTTTAGCATCACCAATCTTGTTGTCATCGCCATCAGTACTGTTGTCATCATTGCCATTATCATTATCTGCTACTCTATTATCGATCGTCATTTCACCATTGTCATCATCCTTACCAACAATAATAATCAATAAATCCACAGGAGATTCACGAGTTTTGACTACACGGCATCCAGGTTCCTATCCAGTCCAAGTCACTCCTGTATACATCTTTCAACTTTGAATCAAGAAGCAGTGTGTTGACAAACTCCAATGGGCATCAAACCTCGATAAGCACTCTGCCAACCTCAACAAGTTACCCACCATCTCAAGGTAAGCTGTTTACGAATCATGTACGTGCGCAAGAATGCCTAAGCCACCCTTCTGAGTCTTAGATGACCATTATTCAGTGTTCTATTCTCGATGCCGCATAAAAATTTATTTCTTTACCTAGTTTCATTTATTCGCTCTTTAGATTTTATAAATTTGTTAATATATTTTACTTACCACATTTGATATTGCGTCAAGGCCTGCTGGTTGATCATTTAATATTCCTTTCTGTAAATTTTTTTTTCAGTTTTTTCTGCTTGATTGCTTGTTTGCTTGCTTACTTTGTGTTGTTTTGCTTTTTTTTTGCCTTGCTGTGCTTGCTTGTTTGTTTTTCCTTTGTTGGTTTAGTGTTTGTTCGGGTTTAATGGTCCTATCTCCAATATAGGAATGCCATTACGAAAGGACAATCCTATTTTATCTCCAGTTAATGGGTTTCTCGTAGACTTGCCCTCTCCTTCAAATATAAGTTATTTTTGAAACTTTGGGTCTTTATTAGGACTGTGTTTAGTTTTACAAATTATAACAGGGTGTTTTTTATCGATGCATTATTGTTCAGATGCGGGTCTTGCGTTTGCCTCTATTGGGCACATAATGCGCGATGTTAACTATGGGTTTTTATTAAGATATTTACATGCAAATGGTGCTTCTTTGTTTTTTTTTTGTCTTTATATTCATATTGGACGAGGGTTATATTACGGGGGGTATTTGAAATTTCATGTTTGGAGTGTTGGAGTTTTGCTTTTTTTATTGACTATGGCGACCGCTTTTATGGGTTATGTTTTGCCCTGGGGCCAAATGTCTTTTTGGGGCGCGACGTTATTACGAATTTATTATCTGCAATACCCTATTTTGGGGTGGATATTGTTCAATGGGTTTGAGGGGGTTTTAGTGTTTCTGGGGCTACATTAAATCGGTTTTTTAGTTTGCATTTCTTGCTCCCTTTTATTTTAGCCTTTCTTGCTAT